>JAVJIF010024141.1:0-78965 GCA_038442645.1 Agave tequilana
TTTTTCATGCATCTATGCATTAATTCATGCATTGAGGATAATGCATGAGATAGATGTGGAGGAGAGTCTAACATAACTAGGTTTTTCTTTTTATTTAAAAAATAAACATTTTCTTTACTTTTAAAAACTTTTTAAAATAGAAATAATATTTTGACATAGTTTTTTGTAAGAAATTAAGTCAATTTTAAGGAATAGGAAAATAAAAATAGGATTCTTATACATGGTCAAAATAATATTATTTAATTGATTTTTAGGGTTAGGAAGATAATTTTGTCAAAATATTTAGTCTTGATTTTTGCCTTGATGAAATATGCGCATTTTATACACTTGCACACTTAGGATTCAAAACAAAGATTCTTATGCTTTATTAAAAATATATATATATATATGTATATCTATAAAAAAACAAATCTAATTATTGATTAGCTCGTGCTTTGGCCTAAGCAAACCTTGGTATTTATGCAAATGATTAGATAAGTGATTAAGACTAAGAGGTATACGTATTATGAGTATAAAAATGTATTTTATGTACCCCTTTCTTGTCTCCGCTATAGCATAAGGCTATACCGAGTCGATTCTCAGGGGGAGCTCGCGATGGAGCTTTACGATAGGTGGTGAAGTTAAAAACGAGAATTCTTCTTTGTTTTAAAAGAATAAAGAATCAAAAGAAAAACAAATAAAAGAATTGGTGGATATGTTCATGGTGGAAATCAAGAGAAATCAAAATCAAGTGTGGCTTTGGACTAACAATCTAAAAGGAAAGTAACTTGAAGAAGACTTTGAATGTAAGAAAACCATGACTAGCTAACCTTGCTACCTGCTGCTAAAACTTACTAAACTCCGTGATAGTGAATGCGTGCCTCATGTTGATTCATCGGCATAGATTTGTCTGCGTGTTGGTCTAATTACTTTCCCACTAGGATGATGGGGGATCATTCTTGGACTTGTCTTGTAGCCTCTATAGATGGTCATCGGCCTACAAGATAGACTTTCAATAATGGAATCGAAAGAGATACACTCAAGTGATGCAAATGAAGAACATACAACATTCATAATGGACATAGAGAAGTTGTACATCAAATAGCATATTGGTGATCCATCTCCATTTCCATCAAGGCACTTGTTCAAAGACGGCTCTAAATGAGGCACACATGAATCATATGGAGAATTACAACAAGATACTTGCAAGAAATGAAACAAAACCCATCGGAGAAGAGAGGACCATACAACTTGCAAGATGAAATAAAGCAATCACCCATGAGTTAGTAGTTAGCAAGGCTAGTGGTTAGCTAGTACATGGAGAAAGAATTAGCTACTACTAGCCATTACAAAAGCAAAACAAAGCATGAAGTAAAAGTGCAAAGAAATAAAGAAAGCAGTAAAGAAAACAAGTAACTAAAAATGCAAGAGTAGAGAGAAGAGAATGGATCAATCCTTGATTGCTTCAAGTTGTCACTCTTGATGAATACAAGCTTTCTCTCTCTCTTAAAACTCTCTCTTTAAAGATTTCTAGGGAGAGGAAGATCATAGAGAGCTACAAAAATCCTAGAAAAACTAACAAAATTACAAGCTTTACACTAATCTCTCTCTCTTCTCTGTTCAGTCTCTGCTCGCAGGTCCAAGTGAAGTATTTATAGCCCCCAAGAGAAGAATCCAGAACCCAGTCTGTTGGCGCAAAATCTGGGGCTCAACGGCCCCAGATCTGCCGCCAGGGCGCGGCAAAACGCGGCAAACGGCGGCCGTTGCGCACAGCTTTCTGTTGTGGGTTGTTACGAGTTTGTTTGGCCACGGGACCTTCTAGATTCTTCGTTTGTTGCGCGGATCTCTCTGGATCTTGGATTCAAATTTGGCTTTATCTTAATCTTGGAATTTAATCACATTTAATTATTGCTAATTAAAGTGATTATTGGCTTTCTCTCCATTAGAGTGTATACCTGCAAATATATAGAGAAGATGTAAAAAATCATATATTTATTACAAAAATGCATGGGAATAATGAGGTAAAATATGCAATATTGGATCACAATCACCCCCACACTTATTCTTTTGCTCGTCCCGAGCAAAATAAAGAAAAAAAAGAAAATCCTAACTATCAATTTATTGCACCCACTTTCGCAGGTGACGCGATTGCACTGAGCGTGTGCAACAAGCCGTTAAACCTCTAGGTTACCCTAGAGGAGGAGTGTTGTCTCCTGAGGTTTTCAGCGGATTACACCCACAAAATCCATAAAGGAAGAAGACAATGTTAGTGTTTTGAAAACGCATTTTGAATAAGAGACATGTTTACGAACTATTTTTGCAAAAATAATAAGTGATCCTAGGTCATAAGTCCACCTATAATTATTCTTTCTTAAACTTAGTCTCTATGCAAGATCTTGTTTTCAATTAAGGTAAGAATTCAAAATTGGATTGAATATTTTATCTTTCATAAAACCTAGATAGTATGCACACCGTGCTCTGTGAAAATTTCTGGGTTTCAATTCTAACCATTAAGCCATTTATTTATCTATATATATATATAGATATATTTTTCTTTTTTTTTTTCTTCCCTTAGTCTAGGCTTTCTAGTTCACCCTTGTAACGAGCCTTTAACCGATGACTCCCAAACCAGTCGGTCTTAGGGCACAGATGAGAACATCCCTCGGGTTTAAGGTCTCAAGTGAAAAAGGCCCATAACTAAGGGGGATTATTTATTTTCTTTACCACCGTTAGGCGTGAATAATCATGCTTCTTGAGGCACAATTCTCCAGCTTAATAAGTGATATTTTATTTATATATATATATATATATTTTTTTTCTTTTTCTTTTTTTTATTTTATTTATATGGCATTTTTGGTCTTTGTTTCCATCCCAGAATGTGTAAGTGTGAAGTGCATACAATCTAAGGCAAAAATTCAAGATAAAAATATCTCACCCATTTTACTTACTTATCCTATAATTTTAAACAAGATCTATTATTTCAACTAGGTTTAAGATGTCATAATTAGGCTTTCTTAATTTCTAAGATACATCTTAATTTTCTTAAAAATAGATCTAAACTTTGTCTCTTATTTCAAAAATTTTTTATTTTTTATATTTTTTTATTATTTTTTATTTTTATTTATTAAAGAAGTGTAAAAGAAATAAATCTAAAAACTCTAAAAGAAGTGTAAAAGAAAGAAATTCTAAAACTCTAAGTTAGTAAACCCTCCCCACACTTATTTCATGCATTGTCCTCAATGCATCATGATATATGTATGCATGAAACAGGTAGAGGTAAGAAACTTTTATTTACAAAAGGTGCAAATTATTTACAAAGAGTATATACAAGTGTAACCATTACCTAGCTTTTGGTCTTTTTCCTCTGGCCCGTTTCCCATCGTTCCAGTGCGTCTGCTTTCGTGAGCTCATTTGGGAAACGGTATGAATTTTGTTAGCCTTAGGTATTTCCAGATTCAATGGATTGTTATTATCATTCACACTCATTCCACCACATTGTTCACAAACAAATTCCTTATCACCACTCTTACTCAGAATCTCATCACTTCCAATGTCTAGAAATTTTACTCCTCTCCATATATTCTTCAAAACTTAATCAACATCCGGAAGTGGACAATCAGCTAACTTACCCCGAGTCGACTCATCTAAACACATGATCTCATCAGCAAACAAGTCTTTAAAGATATATCAATTGGAGGTTCTTGAAGAGAATCACAGAATTGTGACTCATCTTTTGAATCCTCACATTGTCCTCAATAAAGCTAACCTCAAATGTTTGATTTTTTGTTTTGTGAGGCTGTGTGTGGAAGACATTGAGTTCATGTGTCATGTTACCAAGCTCAACCTCATTGATCCATTCCGGCAATTAAATGATGGCATTTGCAGTACCAGGAATGGTCGTCCCAGAATGACAGAATTTGTGCCCTTTGATTGGAATTTGACACAGGTTGTGTCTCAGGGATTACAAAATCAACAGGGTAAATGAATTCTCCAACTTTGACAGGACATCATGAATTTCCCCTTGGGTTTAGTGACAGAGCGATCAGCCATTGAATGGTCATTTGGGTAGGGAGGAGATCACCTAACCCTAATTGTTGGTACACAGAAAAAGTAGGATTGTAGTCTGTCCTATGATGCATGAAATGGTGGGGCTCCCTGGGTCCTTGTATTTAACAGGAATTGGACCATTGAGCAGCTCGTTTATGGATGATGCTAGGAAGACTTTTTTAGGGACTTGGGTCTTCCTCTTCTTGGTACACATCTCCTTTAAGAATTTGGCATATGATGGCACTTGTTGTATGGCATCAAGAAGAGGGACATTGATTTGGACCTTATTGAAAATTTCTTTTAACTTCTCCATGTGAGCATGTGACTTGTTATTTAGAAGCCTATTGGATATGGTACTCTAGGCTTATAGGTTGCTCATCTACCTTTTCTTTCCCTTTGGCTTTTGAAGTGGATGGCTCTGAACTAGAGGATGGGTTGTCAGAAGTTGGTTGCATTGGGACATGATGTGTTGGCTTTGGTACTGGATGAGATGGTGGACTAGAAACCCTATTGTCAACTTGTTTTCCAGATCTCAGGGTATGAATAGCATGACATTGACTGGGTCCTGAATCTTCCACTTTATTCAAAGAGAAGTGGTGTTTGGGATTTGGCAATGGCTGGCTTGGGAACATTCCTTTTTGATTCTCAGCCAATTGACAATTTGGACCTTTATTTTATTCAACTCCTGCTCCTGGTTCTTTGTAAAGGTTTCTAGCATTTTTTTCAACTCAGATATCTCAGAATTATGCTGGGGTGGATGTTGAAAATATGGAGATTGGAATTGTGATTGGTCATATATGGTGGCATATGATAAGACTGATATGACTGTGGTGGACTTTGAGATGGATGAACATACAGTGAATCTTGATCGAAACTGGATGGGTGAAACTGAGCATTATAAGGATGTGGAAATGGTGGCCTATGATGCTCTGGACCAGACTGACTCCATGGAAAATTTGGATGGTTCTGCCATCCTGACTTGTAGTGTTGGAGTATGAAGGTCTGGTAAAAGCTGCATTCATGTTCTCTTGAAATGATTGGGCTGAGATAATGGACACTCCTCAAATACATGGCTAAGGTCATGACAGTTGGTGCAACCCGTTTAATCAAAGGCAATGGGTTGACCTGGTTGACCACAGAATTCCCTTTTGACTCAAGCAGTTCTATCCTCTTCATTAATTGTGTGATCTGGTTTCTGCAGCTATAGAGGATTCTTTGGAGTGTGTACCAGTTCTGGAAGTGGTGGGAGTCGGTTTATCAGGGCATGACTCCCACTGAATGGTTTTCTCAGCTAGGGTTTCAAAGAGATCCCACCCCTGATGTTCATCTTTCTTCAAAAATTCCCCCTGGCACATGGATTCTAAAAGGGTTTTGTTTGGTAATCTAATCCATCATAGATAATCTGGCATAGACGCCATTTCTCTATGCCGTGATGGGGACACAGGGCAAGAAGGTCTTTGAAACGCTCAAGATACTTCCAGAAAGGTTCATTTGGTTCCTGCTTGAATTGCATTATGTTCTTTCTCATGAGGGCTGTTTTGTGGATAGGATAGAATTTCTTAAGAAAGACTTTACAAAAATCCTCCCATAAAGATATGGAACTGACTGGAAGATTATAAAGCCATTTCTTAGCTAAATCCTTAAGTGCAAACGGTATGAACCACAACCTAACAGCATCCTCAGACAGTTGGGAAATTCTCATCATTGGCATACCTCTTCAAACTCACGAATAAAGAGGTATGCGTCCTCAGACTCTAAACCATGGAAATGGGGAAGTGTATTAATGAATTGCGGTTTCAGCTAGAAGTGATTTCCATTAGGCTCGGGAGAAGAATGCAAGATGGAATGGAGGTGCGAATCGGATAAATCGATCTTGAAGTGAGACGTTGTTGGTCATGGTGTCAAGTGGTTGTGTAAGTGTAGAAAGTCTAGCAAGTCTTGCTGAATTGGAATTACAGACCACTCTTACATATAAGTCACAAACAACGTGCACCGATCACACCAGCGAAAAGAAAAATAAAAATAACAAACAATAAAAAAAATCAATCCCAGCTATCTAAGGATCCTGGACCTAGACGACTCCTAACTTTAGATCGTCCACAGGAGTTTAGTGTAGACTTTGACTATAAGCAAATCAGCCAGGGAAGGGTAAGGTTGGTGGGAGGTTTTCCGTCCGGAGACGTTCCTTAATTAAGTAACCAGCAACCTTCGGGCTTCGGCCCTCAACCCCTTTCCTAACACTGATTTTACAGAAGTCAATTTCCAACACTTTTCCCCCTTAGGAAAATCTCCTAATGAGTCCGAGATGTCCCTAGGGCCAACGTCTATTCAAATTTTATTTACAAGCTTGGGATTGTGAGTGCTGGGATGGTGGTTTGTGGCTAAGGAAAGGGTAATGAACTCCCCACCTTATCTTATTTATCGGTAATGCCTTAAAAATTGAATTGGTGCAAGTGTACAAGAAATATAACAGGATTCACTCAAAGCATGAAATCAAGCAAGAGATGATTCCTAGTCTACATGCAATGCAAAACGTACCTTGCCTCCAGCACTCTTCAACAGTAAAAGTAAAGAATTGAAAGACACGCTGCTAAAAATGCAAATGTCTAAACAATTTTTAACAATTTCAACATTTTTTACTGTTGATTAAATTAGCAGGTATATGGTGAAGCAAACAAGAATTTAAGTGTTGCAGAAGCTGTATTTTGCAGAGCAAGAGACCCTGCAGAAAAATGGTTAGAAGTCAACTCCTCCTTGCCGCGCCCGCGCGGCAGAACGCGGCAAGTCCAGAGGATCCTGGTCTCTGCTTTCGAGAGCAGAGGCCCAGGTCCGCTTATATGTTTCTGCAATGCAAGATTTTCTGTTTCTTCACCTGTAACCTGCAAACAGAGAAGAAGATTCGTTTAGTACTTCACTTTAACCTAAAAACGTTGCTCTCCCTCCCCGGCAACGGCGCCAAATTTGATTAAGACTAAGAAGGTATACGTATTATGAGTATAAAAATGTATTTTATGTACCCCTTTCTTGTCTCTGCTATAGCATAAGGCTATACCGAGTCGATTCTCAGGGAGAGCTCGCGATGGAAGCTTTACGATAGGTGGTGAAGTTAGAAAACGAGAATTCTTCTTTGCTTAAAAGAATAAAGAATCAAAAGAAAAACAAATGAAGAATTGGTGGATATGTTCATGGTGGAAATCAGAGAAATCAAAATCAAGTGTGGCTTTGGACTAACAATCTAAAAGAAAGTAAACTTGAAGAAGACTTTGAATGTAAGAAACCATGACTAGCTAACCTTGCTACCTTGCTAAACTTACTAAACTCCGTGATAGTGAATGCGTGCCTCATGTTGATTCATCGGCATAGATTTGTCTTGCGTGTTGGTCTAATTACTTTCCACTAGGATGATGGGGGATCATTCTTGGACTTGTCTTGTAGCCTCCATAGATGGTCATCGGCCTACAAGATAGACTTTCAATAATGGAATCGAAAGAGATACACTCAAGTGATGCAAATGAAGAACATACAACATTCAATAATGGACATAGAGAAGTTGTACATCAAATAGCATATTGGTGATCCATCTCCATGTTCCATCAAGGCACTTGTTCAAAGACAAGGCTCTAAATGAGGCACACATGAATCATATGGAGAATTACAACAAGATACTTGCCAAAAATGAAACAAAACCCATCGGAGAAAGAGGACCATACAACTTGCAAGATGAAATAAAGCAATCACCCATGAGTTAGTAGTTAGCAAGGCTAGTGGTTAGCTAGTACATGGAGAAAGAATTAGCTACTACTAGCCATTACAAAAGCAAAACAAAGCATGAAGTAAAAGTGCAAAGAAATAAAGAAAGCAAGTAAAGAAAACAAGTAAACTAGAAAATGCAAGAGTAGAGAGAAGAGAATGGATCAATCCTTGATTGCTTCAAGTTGTCACTCCTTGATGAATACAAGCTTTCTCTCTCTTACAAACTCTCTCTTTACAGAATTTCTAGGGAGAGGAAGATCATAGAGAGCTACAAAAATCCTAGAAAAACTAACAAAATTACAAGCTTTACACTAATCTCTCTCTCTTCTCTGTTCAGTCTCTGCTCGCAGGTCCAAGTGAAGTATTTATAGCCCCCAAGAGAAGAATCCAGAACCCAGTCTGTTGGCGCAAAATCTGGGGCTCAACGGCCCCAGATCTGCCGCCAGGGCGCGGCAAAACGCGGCAAAACGGCGGCCGTTGCGCACAGCTTTCTGTTGTGGTTGTTACGAGTTTGTTTGGCCACGTGGACCTTCTGGATTCTTCGTTTGTTGCGCGGATCTCTCTGGATCTTGGATTCAAATTTGGCTTTATCTTAATCTTGGAATTTAATCACATTTAATTATTGCTAATTAAAGTGATTATTGGCTTTCTCTCCATTAGAGTGTATACCTGCAAATATAGAGAAGATGAGTAAAAATCATATATTTATTACAAAAATGCATGGGAATAATGAGGTAAAATATGCAATATTGGATCACAATCAATAAGTTTGAAAAAAAGAAAAAAAGAAATATATATCATAAAAAATCCTCTGATTAAGCTGGGTATTTGTACCTCATAAAGCATAAGTATTCACGCCTAAAAACGGTTCATATAAAAAATCCTTAATTTGTGGCCTTATTTGCTCGAGTCCTTAAGTTCTTGGGGTGTTTTCTCACCCAGTGCCCTAAGACCGTTTGATTTGGGAGTCACCAATTAAAGGCTCGTAACATGGGCAGATTAGAAAGCCTAGATATGTTTCGAGGTTCGAGCACCCAACTCTAGGTCCCTGCCTTCACACACAAGGATTTTTACTATATCGTCCACACAGGACTCCCTCACAAGGAACCTCCACTGATAATTTGGGTAATATAAACTAGGAGTACACAACTCCTCTCTCCAACAAATACAATCTCTACACAAGCGGCAAGGCATAACAACTATCACCTCTACCTTAGAGGGATCAGCACTTAGCTAAACAAAAATCAACTCACACTAGAGGGATAAGGCACTTAGCCAACCTCTAACAATTACCTATACACTTAGAGGGATACCAACCAAACCAAACTCAACCTCCACAATCACCTCCACACAAGGGAATAACAACAAACCCAAATAAAAGAAGGTTTACAACTCTTGGTGGTCTCACTAAACACAACCAATTTTCTCACTAAAACAAGATCCTAATAGATAGGATAGAGATGATAGCTCAAGTATAAGAAAATAAAGAGTTTGAAAATCAAATCACAAAGAAAACTCTTGAGAAAAACTCTAGATAGAAATATAAATGAAGATAAAAAACCAATTCCCAAAGACTCTCTTTTTCTTTGAATTTTCCAACCCTTTAAAACAATAAAGATAAAATCTGTAAGCCCAAAAAATCATAAAACTTGTTGCTAAAACACTTAAGAAGATGGAAAAATTTGCTCTTGAAATTCTTATCCAAAACAGCCTAAAGGAGTGGTATTTATAACCCAATCCAAAACTAGCCGTTGGGCCAAGACAGCAGAATTTTTCTGCTGTCGGTCGACCGCCCCGTCGCCGGCCAACGGTAGGATTTTCAACCATTGTGCCATCGGTCGACTGATACCTAAAAACAGAGAGCAGAAGCTCTCTGCCGGTCAACCGCCCGGTCGACCGGGGCCAGATCCAGAGAGCAGAGCTCTCTGGCGGTCAACCGATCCGTCGACCGGCCCTCCAGCCTTTTGGCCTATGCACGTTTGTGCACATCGGTTGACCAGACCGGTCGACCGACTTTTACCTCGATCGACCGTTCGGTCGACCGACAGAAGGCCAGGTCAAATTGTTTATAGGGATTAAAACTTGTCTTTTTAACTTCAATTAAATACCATAAAATCACATAAATTTCACAAAAATATGTTCTTATAAGATCTTTGAAATACAAATATGTGTGACTAAAATTCAACACATATTACAAAATATTTGAATTATTTTTGTGATATAGAAATTTGGCCTTTAACAAAACCGATTTTTCTAGAAACCAAACTTCTAAAGGAAAATAAGGTTTTTCTATAAACTTGTATAAATACAAAAATATGATATTGAAATAAATTTGAAGCATATTGTATATGGATAAATCCAATATACATATAAGATATATATCTATATTTTTGACCTGAAATCCAAATCAGTTAAACCGAGAACCAAAACCAATAAGCTTTAAACCTATGTGTATATGTGAACTTGAGCATATCACTACTATCTATCTTAAACAAGATCTAAATAACTAAACTAAATAAACTAAAATCTTATTGTCTCCAAGTCGATTCAATCTAAAAGCGATCCAATGAGCTTGACTCCAACCGAGTGCTAGATGAGATCTTGACGCGCGAGCTCTTGAATCAACATGAATAAGCTCCATAGCTCTTTTGTTGAAGCTGAACACCTATTAAAATCTTGATCAAATATCTGAAACTAAATATCACAAGATTATTAGTAAACTATAACTACATGAGTTAATCATCATCAAACCTAGAGTGATGGGTCTCTGGGCTAGCATATAGTAGTATATAATTAGAATGAGCTCATCAATAACCCATGTCTTAAATGACATGCACCATGTAAAATAACACCACCATACTTTGTACACAGGTGGGGATACTCAAGGTACCCTTGCTCAGTTTTTACTATCAATTTATCCCATATTAGTCCCGTGTCTTGTCATTTTTTATAACTAAATTTATTATAGAACATGAATTTTTTTGCGAAAACCAAGTGCCAGGAACAAACATTGCACTATGTATTTGTTAAGCCCATATAATCACCATGTACCACTTTCTCAAGTAATTTCAAGTACATACTTCATGCAAGCATTTATCCATGTCATTTAAATTTTGTGTTCATATTCATATTTATGTTCATATGTTCATGTTTAAGATGTTCATATTGTGATTCATATATCATGGTATCTTTCTGTGTGAACAAGATCCATCATATCAGTTATTTGTCATCAAATAGTAATTTGTTCAAGTAGGATTCATACGAGTAATTAAATTGATGTAACATTAATAACATGCGTGAGAAAATATCAAACAATAACTACATGTTACAATTTACCTACCATTAAGTTCATGATTTGGTAAAGATTTTGGTTTGGGTAATCTAAATATCAACTTTTGAATTACTTTTAGAAAATGTTTTATAAAATCAAAACATATATTGAAAATAATCTTAAATAAATTCTTATTACTGAATTAATTATTTTATACAAGATATGGTTACAGTAATTTTAGGGGCTTTTCTATTAAACTGTAAGTAAGGAAAAAAAACCTATGCTTTTAAACTAGTAAATTGAACTCAATTGACTTCCAAAAAATATCTAGGGACTAAACAATAATTTTTAAGGGTTGAAAATAATTTTCAGAAGTTATTGGGGCTAAACAGCAATTATTCAAGATTGAAATAGAATTCAAAAATATTCAAGGAGTAAACAGCAATATTTCAAGACAGAAAATAGTTTTCAGAAGTTATAGGGACAGCAATTATTCAGGACTGAAACAGAATTCAGGAATATTCAGGACTAAACAATAATATTTCAGGATTAAAAATAGAATTTTTAGAATAACATGGACTTGATAGAATTTTTTCAGAATTGAGTTAGGGACAGATTTATAACATTTTGTTACTTTCATATGTGATTTTAAATTCAGTAATTATCCCACATATAATCAGATAACTAAGAATTTAATATAGAATTATTAAACATATAGACTCATTTATTAAATTATGCACAATAAACTTTCCTAGAACATATAGTTACTGAACATCAAGAAATATGTTAATTATATAAACGGTCACACTGGACATTGTATTATAATATCAAAGTTTTGGGATTTATTATGCATAAATAATTATGCAAAACTATTATGTAAATAAATCCATCAAAAATAAAAAGACTTAAACTTAAACCTTGGCAGATTCTTAACTTTCTTTTCAAATTATTAAAATTTTGCAGATGCCATGAAAGAATCAAATTCATATCTACATGCATGCATACTCCGTAGACGAACACAAGAATATAAAAGAAACAGTATAATGCTAAAACAAGTTATTTGCCACAAGCAGGCCATAACGAATTCCTTACGCAAGATTGTGATTCTATCATGGTTAGATGTAATTAGAACAAAGAGAAAGATCATGAAAGAGGATCATATTCCTGATTTCCATTAGATTAAAATCAAGGAAAAGAATAAACTCTAGGTACTTGCCTTGTGACGATTAAACTCTAAAGCTTGATGGATAATAGCCTTCTCCTCCCATCTAGAGTAGATTATTTGTTTTTTGATGGATTAATTTCAGATTTGTTTATAGAAGGCCATATAAGATGAGTTTTATCATTTTTATTTTTTTAGTGTTTAGGTTAAGTTTAAATTGATTTTTAGTTAGGATTTAGATATACCCATAAATTTAAATGCTTACCTATTAGTTTGAACTTGATTTGGGGGCGTTTCAGGATAGGGAGAATTTTGCACAAATTTTAAAGGATTTTTGTTTGTTTCTCATGCTTGGATATTTTTGGATTTAATTGGATAAGGAATTAAGAAGAATTCTAATTAATTTGGTTTCTTATTTGATTTGGGTATGAAAATCTAAGCTCTATTGGATAGTAGATTAAGTTATATACTTTTTGGTTGGGCTAAACAAAAAGGATAAGAAAATAAAAGAATATGGGCTTAGCTTCATGGGTTCACTAAGAAAAATGGAAGGAAAAGAAAAAAAGTAGGCTTGGGTTAGATCAATAGGCATATGTAAAATAGAATAATAATAATAACTCGAGATGTTAATAAATAATAAGTAATAATGATAATAAGTAACAATAATTAAGAATGATATTGGAAATTAGTAACAATTAAAATAATAACTCACACTAAATAATAATAAATTTCTTAATACAAAATTACATATACATATTAAAATACTATTATCATTATTAAATCATGTATTGAAACATGGATTTTACAGACATGTTTATAATTAACTTTATAGTTGTGTATTCTTGTGATGATTACTACTGATTGATTGTTTAGCTATACTTATTTACTTGACTTACTTCATGCTATGACTATATTTATGCCTTGTGAATGCCTTTTTATCATTATGACTTGAATACTGTATGACTAGTTTCAATAATAAATTCATGCTATAAATGCATGATTGTGTAATAAAAATAAGTATCATGTAACTGTATATTGCATGTCCTTTCCTTATTCATATACATCTGTATGCTCTGAACATATTGCATATATTCTTTTTCTTATTTGTACTTGTTGGGAGATTCTAACTTCTCGGGGTTTGCTTACCATAAATAGCGGAGAAGACATGGAGACACCAGCTGAAGACGAGAATGAGCCTATTGGAGCTCTGTAGCAGACTTGGAGATTTCTTTTAGTTATTTGCTTTCATAGATGTATGAATAAGAGAGGTAAATTACTTCTTTGTTTTGGATTTATATCCAGTTATTCGTTTTTTATGGATTTCATTAGTTGAATAAACCATTTGATTAGTTTTGCTTTTTAACGCCCCGCCCAACCGGTTATGGAGACACAACTACAACGTACATACGCAGGACAAAAATACCCTCATATACGTATGCTAAGCATATCAGTACAGTTAGGAATCACAGTATGGAAACACAGTTGTAATATACATTCCAACATTACAGTCCATGTACATTATTATTACACTATGTGATCCAATATTATAAGAATATTACATCACTGGAATGTACCAAAATATGAATTACAAGATTTGTCAAATATAATACTGAAAGAGGCTTCCGAGCTGGAAAAGAATCTTGAGAGTCAAATAGAGGAGTGGGTCTGGAGGACCATCAGATAAGTTCCTAAACTTCTGCGAGGTTCTGGTCCTAGAACATATGGGTATGGGCCCACCATGCTTCCGCTGCGCCACTCTGATCGGCAACAGAAACTTCATTAATGTCTAAGTTCTAGAATCTGGACATGCAGGTCCATGGTTGTCAAAATGCAACCCAACAATTATATAAGAATGCCAAGTGGCGTGCGCAAAAGTAAAGACACATGTACATGAAATAAATGGAATTACATGAAAACATGTTTATGTTTACATGAAATCATGTTTAAATCATATCAATGGAAGCATATGTAATTCATTAACTGTATATGTATAATATAAATGTAGGCAAAACCAATAGTATAAACTCAATCTTTGGATCAATGAGAATAGTACGCCGAGGGGATATTCCAAACAAGGAAACGCTCAACTATATACTATATACTTCACCAATAACTGGGCGTATACAACCAGAGTTGCTGATAATAAAGATGTCAATATATTTGTGATCTGTGGTTCTAGTATTCTGTCAGTAGTGTTCAAGTAAGGAGTATTAATTATATTTAGAGTTCTTGTACAGTTGGTAGTTGGAATAACTTAATTATATAACAATAATAACAATGAGTATCAATGGTTATTATAATCATTCCCCTCTAGTGTCCTATATCATTGGCAGTTCGTACTGGAGTCCGCACTTCCAGCAGAACACATCCAAATTCTGATATGCAGGTACCATTGTCAAGACGAGAGAGTGATCTAATAACATCCGCTTCTGACATTATTATTATCAGATAATTAAGTTATGTCAAATGTCAGGATAATGTGTAGTACATTATGTTATGCAATAATGATTATCAGTACCGCATGGCATTTTAATCATCTCTCTACTAGTGTCACAATCACTGGTAGTCCATACTAGAGTAATACCAGTATACAAACCCTGGTAAACTTACTCGGATCTGCTATAGGTGTAACAAAATTTGAATAAAGGAGAGACCAAATATCACACGTTTCTAATATCATTACTGTTGGGTTGTTACATTCTTATTATTCATCCGATCCATATGTCTAGGTATGTATTTTCGGTACACATATATCCATATATGAATAAGACGAGTTAAGTTTATTGAAAACTGATAAGGATCAACTGTATCAGGTTCATAATGGGCCCCTTGCATGCCCAGGACAACGGTCTTATGACATCTGAGTTTGGCTCCTTGAACTGACCGCTAAGCCGTAATAGTATTAGGAATGTATCAAGACAGGGGTGCTATGTGATTGTGATCCAATATTGCATATTTTACCTCATTATTCTCATGCATTTTTGTAATAAATATATAATTTTTACTCATCTTCTCTATATATTTGCAGGTACACACTCTAATGGAGAGATAATCCAATAATCACTTTAATTAGCAATAATTAAAGGGATTAAATCCAAGATTAAGATAAAGCCCAAATTTGAATCCAAGATCCAGAGAGATCCGCGTAACAACTGAAGATTCCAGAAGGCCACGTGGATAACAACCTAACAACCAATCGTACCAGAAAATCTGGGCTCAACGGCCCAGATCTTGCCGCAAATCTTGGGATTTTCCCGCGCTTTTGCGGCGGTTACGGGGTTGTTGGATCTCGGATTTTGCGCCAACAACCTGGATCTCGAAGCTTCTCCAGAGGTCTATAATACTTCATTTGGACCTGCGAGCAAAGACTGAATGGAGAAGAGAGGAGAAATTGTTAGTTGTTGTAATTTTCTTAGGTTTTTCTCTAGGTTTAGTTCTTTAGATCCCTCTTCTTCTTCCCTAGATACTTTGTAAAAGAGAGAGATTGTGAGAGAGAGAGCTTGTGTAATCAAGGTGTGACAACTTGAAGCAACAAGGATTCATCCATTCTCCTTCCTCTACTTGAGCTTGGTTCTAGTTTAATTGCTTTCTTTACTTGCTTTCTTTAATTCATGCTTTTATTTCCTTGCAATTTTACTTCATGCTTTGCTTTTATTTGTTAATGGCTTGTAGCTAATTTTTCTATCATGTACTAGCTAACCACTAGCCTTGCCATCTTCACTAACTCATGGGTGATTGCTATAGTTCATCTTGCAAGTTGGATGGTCTTCTCTTCTCCGATGGGTTAAACCACCCTTCATCTACATGAGAAAGTAATTAGATCAACACGCAAGACGAAACCTACGCCGATGGAGTGACAACATGAGGCACGCCTTCACTATCACGGAGTTTAGTAAGTATTGGTAAGGTAGTAAGGTAAGCTAGTCATGGTTTGTTTTCTTCCATTTCATTCTTTCTAGTGTTAACACCAAATCCAATCTTGATTTCTTTCCACTTTCCATCATGAACATATTCATCCATTCTTTCATTTCTTGTTCCATGATTGTTTTATTCTATTGAGCATAGAAGACACTTCGTTTACATTTCTTCACTACGATTCGTAACGCTTCTATCGCTAGCTCTCCCTGAGAATCGACTCGGTATAGCCTTATGCTATAGCGGAGATAGGAAAGGATACATCGATACATTTACATACACCTTTCCCGTCTCAATCAAAATGGCGTCGTTGCCAGGGAGAGCAACGTTTTAGGTTTAAAGTGAAGTACTAAACGAATCTTCTTCTCTGTTGCAGGTTACAGGTTGAAGAAACAGAAAATCTTACATTGCAGTGACATAAAAGTGGACCTGGGCCTCTGCTCTCGAAAGCAGAGACCAGGATCCCTCCAAATTGCCGCAATTTCTGGGATTTTACCGCAGATTTGCGGCAATAAGGAGCTCACTACTGACCTAATTTCTGCAGGGCCTCTGGTTCTGCAAAACACAGCTGCTGATGATATACCTGAAATTCTGTATTCTTCACCCTATTCCTGTTTAATTAAACAACAGTAAAAAATTGGTAGAAATTGTTAAAAATTGTTTAGACACTTGCATCTCTAGGCACGTGTCTTTTCAATTCTTTACTTTTACTGTTGAAGAGTGCTGGAGGCAAGGTACGTTTCGCATTGCATATAGACTAGGAATCATCTCTTGCTTGATTTTCATGCTTTGAGTGAATCCTTGTTATTTCTTGTACACTTGCACAAATCAATTTTAAGGGCATAACCCGTAAATAAGATAAGGTGGGGAGTTCATTACCCTTTCCTTAGCCCGAAAACCATTTTCCCAAGCACTCACTAACCCAAGCCTAATTTAATAAAAAAGTAGACGTTGGCCCTAGGGACATCTCGGACTCAGTTAGGAGATTATCCTAAGGGGGAAAAGTATTGGAATTTAATTCTTGCAAAATCAGTGTCTAGGAAAGGGGTTGAGGGCCGAAAGCCCGAAGGTTGCTGGTTACTTAATTAAGGAACGTCTCTGACGGAAAACCTCCCACCAACCTTACCCTTCCCTGGCTGATTAGCTTGTGGTTAGAGTCTACACTAAACCTCCCGTGGACAGTCTATCAGTTAGGAGTCGTCTAGGTCCTAAGTCTACCCTAACTTAGGTTAGAATTTATTTTTTCTTTTGTTTGTTTGTTTGTTTGTTTTTGTTTGTGATTGTGTGATATGGCCTTCAACAATTCTTTCAATAATAATCCATATGTCACACATACTTCATATTCGGATAATTCCAACCCGGTGTTTTACAATATGAACCAACCACATACACCGGGTTGGCCTTATCCGAATCAATATGACCCATACCCCCCATCTAATAATTATAATGTCCAAAATAATTTCAACTCTTCACCGAGTAATTGGGGATTCACGTACCCCGAGTCAAATTCTCAAATTCCTTGTCCACCATATTCACCTTGTCCACAGTATTCATTTCCCGATTCTGCTTCATACACTCCTTTTTCTGAATCACCAATTGAAGAAAATCTGAGTTACTAAGGAGTTTAGAAGCCAATTTACAGAGAGCTGAGCAAACACTTCCAGAACCATTTGCTTCTCCAATTCCACAGTATTTTCAAGAGTCTTACTCAGTTCCACCTCTTCATTATGAACAACCATTTGTCATGGAAACGAGTAAAGATCTCTTGTGTGAGTCCATTTTTCCATCACCACACATGTTTGACTCACAATTTCACCATCACTTCCAAGACAACACTTCCTCTTTTCATCAAAATAATGAAGTCATCAATTTTCAAAAGATGCTTGAAGACATGACTCATGCTCAAAATGCTCGTGCCCGTGACTTAGATTTGATGATCCAAACTCTTCATTCTCATCCTATTTCTAATGTCACTAGCCACTCTGTTAAATCCAAAGAGTCATGTAGTCTTGGAAGTCCAGATTCCATTTCAGCACACTCCACTGAACTTGTCCAAACGTCAAATCCCATTGACATTTTGGCAAGTTTTTCTTTTCCTGAAATTGAACTTGACCATGATCCTGAACTTCCACTTGATGATTCAAGTTTACTTCCTGATTCAATCATGACTTCCATATCCTTACCTGATTTCACTTCATTTCCCAAGTCAGTATTGGATCCAGTACCCATCCATTGTGAAATTGAATCACCAATATTTTATGATGATCACATTGAACTTGGCCAATTCCATACTTCTGAAAATCCCATTGATAAATTGGCAAGTTCACATTTTATTGAACTACATGAGGAATGTGATCTTGAACCCCAACTTAGTGATTCAATTCTTTTTCCTGATTCAGTAATGACTCCGGTATCTTTACCTCACTTCAATCTTTCCCGGAGTCGACATTGGATCCTTTCCCAATTCACAATGAAGTTGAATCACCCATCTTTAAGGATCATGTTGAACTTGACCAATTATACCTTTTTGAAGATCCTATTGACAAATTGGCAAGTTCTCCATTTTGTGGAATTGAACTCAATGAGAAATGTGACTTTGACCCTCAAGTTTGTGATTTAGTTCAAATACCTGAATCATTAATGACTCCTGTTTTGTTACCCAATTTGAGTAACATTTTAGAGTCAGTTTTGATTCCCAACCCTCCTGAACTTGAATCACTAATCTTAGATAGTCACATTCCATCATGGGAAACTGAATGTGGATTTGAGCTTCATTTTCTTGACTTGGACCCAGTTCCTGAATCCATTCCGACTCCTGAACCTTTACTTGACTTCATTCACTTCCCTGAGTCGGTGTTCCTTTCTGAGTCCAAGTCAACCGTTCTATCATTTCATATTCCATTCTGGGACAAGGTAGTTGATGAATTTAACTCAGAAATTATTTTAAAAATTTGGAAATTAGATGGGGTCATGTACATAATAAAAATCATCCATGCACACATCATTCTTGTGGGAAATATTATTGAGATTTTTGGTGGGTTCCTGAAAACCCAACATAAAGTTGATTGGGCCATGTTTCGTGGACCAATCAGACCACCACCGGAACCACCACCTTAAGGTAATTTTTTCCTTCCCTCTTCATTTTTGTTTCATGCATACATATATCATGATGCATTGAGGACAATGCATGAAATAAGTGTGGGGGAGGGTTTACTAACATAGAGTTTTTAGATCTTCTTTCTTTTACACTTCTTTTAGAAATAAAAAAATAATAAAAAAAATATATAAATAAAAACTTTTTGAAATAAGAGACAAAGTTTTGATCTATTTTTAAGAAAATTAAGATGTATCTTAGAAATTAAGAAAGCCTTAATTATGACACCTTAAACCTAGTTGAAATAATAGATCTTGTTTGAAATTATAGGATAAGTAAGTAAAATTGGTGAGATATTTTTATCTTGAATTTTTTGCCTTAGATAATATGCACTTTACACTTACACATTTCTTGGGATGGAAACAAAGACCAAAAATGCCATATAAATAAAAAAAAGAAAAAAAAATATATATAAATAAAATATCACTTATTAAGCTGGATAATTGTGCCTCAAGAAGCATGATTATTCAAGCCTAACGGTGGTAAAGGAAATAAATAATCCCCCTTAGTTATGTGGCCTTTTTTACTCGAGACCTTAAACCCGAGGGATGTTTTCTCATCTGGTGCCCTAAGTCCGTCTGGTTTGGGAGTCATCGGTTAAAGGCTCGCTACAAGGGTAAACTAGAAAGCCTAGACTAAGGGAAGAATAAAAAAAAAAAAAAAATATATATATATATATATAGATAAATAAATGGCTTTATGGTTGGAGTTGAAATCCCAGAAATCTTCACTTACACGGTGTGCATACTATCTAGGTTTTATGAAAGATAAAATATTCAATCCAATTTTGAAGTCTTACCTTAATTGAAAACAAGATCTTGCATGGAGACTAAGTTTAAGGAAGAATGATTATAGGTGGACTTATGACCTAGGATCACTTATATTTTTGCAAAATAGTTCGTAAACTTGTCTCTTATTCAAAATGCGTTTTCAAAACACTAACATTTGTTTTCTTTCTTTATGGATTTTGTGGGTGTAATCCGCTGAAAACCCTCAGGAGACAACACTCCTCCTCTAGGGTAACCTAGAGGTTTAACGGCTTGTTGCACACGCTCAGTGCAATCGCGTCACCTGCGAAAGTGGTGTAATAAAATTGGTAGTTAGGATTTTCTTTTCTTTTTCTTTGTTTTGCTCGGGACGAGCAAAAGAATAAGTGTGGGGGTGTGATTGTGATCCAATATTGCATATTTTACCTCATTATTCCCATGCATTTTTGTAATAAATATATAATTTTTACTCATCTTCTCTATATATTTGCAGGTACACACTCTAATGGAGAGATAATCCAATAATCACTTTAATTAGCAATAATTAAAGGGATTAAATCCAAGATTAAGATAAAGCCCAATTTGAATCCAAGATCCAGAGAGATCCGCGCAACAACTCCAGATTCCAGAAGGCCACGTGGCTAACCAACTAACAACCAAATCGTACCAGAAAATCTGGGCTCAACGGCCCAGATCTTGTCGCAAATCTCGGGATTTTTCCGCGCTTTTGCGGCGGTTTTGAGGCCGTTGGATCTCGGATTTTGCGCCAACAAACTAGGTTCTGGATCCTTCACCTGGGTGCTATAAATACTCCACAAAGACCTGCGAGAAAAGACTGAATGGAGAAGAGAGGAAAATTAGTATGTTGTTGTAATTTTTAGTAGGATTTCTCTCTAGGTTTTAGTTCTTTAGATCCCTCTTCTCTTTCCCTAGATACTTTGTAAAAGAGAGAGATTGTGAGAGAGAGAGCTTGTGTAATCAAGGTGTGACAACTTGAAGCAACAAGGATTCATCCATTCTCCTTCCTCTACTTGAGCTTGGTTCTAGTTTACTTGCTTTCTTTACTTGCTTGCTTTAATTCCTTGCAATTTTATTCATGCTTTGTTTTACTTTTCTCATGGCTTGTAGCTAATTCTTTCTCCATGTACTAGCTAACCACTAGCCTTGCCATCTTCACTAACTCATGGGTGATTGCTTTATTTCATCTTGCAAGTTGGATGGTCTTCTCTTCTCCGATGGGTTAAACCACCCTTCATCTACATGAGAAAGTAATTAGATCAACACGCAAGACGAAACCTACGCCGATGGAGTGACAACATGAGGCACGCCTTCACTATCACGGAGTTTAGTAAGTATTGGTAAGGTAGTAAGGTAAGCTAGTCATGGTTTGCTTCTTCAAGTTTCTTTTCTTTTTAGTGTGAATACCAAATCTCACTCTTGATTTCTTTTCCACTTTCCATCATGAACATATCCATCCTTTCTTTCACTTCTTTTTCCATGATTGTTTTATTCTTTTAAGAACAAAGAAGACACTTCGTTTACATTTCTTCACTACGATTCGTAACGCTTCCATCGCTAGCTCTCCCTGAGAATCGACTCGGTATAGCCATATGCTATAACGGAGATAGGAAAGGATACATCGATACATTTACATACACCTTTCCCGTCTCAATCAAAATGGCGCCGTTGCCGGGGACGAGCAAAAGAATAAGTGTGGGGGTGTGATTATGATCCAATATTGCATATTTTACCACATTATTTCCATGCATTTTTGTAATAAATATATGATTTTTACTCATCTTCTCTATATATTTGCAGGTTCACACTCTAATGGAGAGATAATCCAATAATCACTTTAATTAGCAATAATTAAAGGGATTAAATCAACGATTAAGATAAAGCCCAAATTTGAATCCAAGATCCAGAGAGATCCGCGTAACAACTGAAGATTCCAGAAGGCCACGTGGATAACAACCTAACAACCAAATCGTACCAGAAAATCTGGGCTCAACGGCCCAGATCTGGCCGCAAATCTTGGGATTTTCCCGCGCTTTTGCGGCGGTTACGGGGTTGTTGGATCTCGGATTTTGCGCCAACAACCTGGATCTCGAAGCTTCTCCAGAGGTCTATAAATACTTCATTTGGACCTGCGAGCAAAGACTGAATGGAGAAGAGAGGAGAAATTGTTAGTTGTTGTAATTTTCTTAGGTTTTTCTCTAGGTTTAGTTCTTTAGATCCCTCTTCTTCTTCCCTAGATACTTTGTAAAAGAGAGAGATTGTGAGAGAGAGAGCTTGTGTAATCAAGGTGTGACAACTTGAAGCAACAAGGATTCATCCATTCTCCTTCCTCTACTTGAGCTTGGTTCTAGTTTAATTGCTTTCTTTACTTGCTTTCTTTAATTCATGCTTTTATTTCCTTGCAATTTTACTTCATGCTTTGCTTTTATTTGTTAATGGCTTGTAGCTAATTTTCTATCATGTACTAGCTAACCACTAGCCTTGCCATCTTCACTAACTCATGGGTGATTGCTATAGTTCATCTTGCAAGTTGGATGGTCTTCTCTTCTCCGATGGGTTAACCACCCTTCATCTACATGAGAAAGTAATTAGATCAACACGCAAGATGAAACCTACGCCGATGGAGTGACAACATGAGGCACGCCTTCACTATCACGGAGTTTAGTAAGTATTGGTAAGGTAGTAAGGTAAGCTAGTCATGGTTTGTTTTCTTCCATTTCATTCTTTCTAGTGTTAACACCAAATCCAATCTTGATTTCTTTCCACTTTCCATCATGAACATATTCATCCATTCTTTCATTTCTTGTTCCATGATTGTTTTATTCTATTGAGCATAGAAGACACTTCGTTTACATTTCTTCACTACGATTCGTAACGCTTCTATCGCTAGCTCTCCCTGAGAATCGACTCGGTATAGCCTTATGCTATAGCGGAGATAGGAAAGGATACATCGATACATTTACATACACCTTTCCGTCTCAATCACTAGGTCACCCCACCCAGTCTCATGTGGTCTCAAGTAGATCCGGAACAGTAGTTGCAATATCGAACTATTCTGAAGCCGTACATATTGATGCCATCAGTCTCCCCCATCCCAAGTGTATGTGGAGTCAGTTATTATAACCAGTTTATTGTACAGTTCTCAGTGCATGTTCAGGATATACCATTTACGGGGTCTACAGGAATACAATATTCGGAGTACAGTAATCATGAGATGTGAGATTCTATAGGTGGCCCCCGACGATTCAAGACGTGGCCCCCATCATAAGGATGTGTGATGTGGTACTTAGTTTCACACATCAGGTATGGGATTCTAGAAGTGGCCCCCTCGTGTTGTTTCACATGGCACTTAATTTCACATACCAAAGCAGTAACATGAGTATCATGTATCAGGATTCAGTAGTGATTCCCCGTAAATCGATAATCATGATTTCAAAAGTCAAATCAGGGGTCAGTAATAATAGCATGCTTCAATGTCTGTATCATGTATCGATATCTCAGGTATATCAAGTGTCTGTGTCATGTCAAATATCAATGTCATGTCCTGTAATACTGTTATGTGTCAAATATCAGTATCATGCCATGTATCACTATTGGTAACTAGTATAAATAATCAAGATCAATATTAATGTTAAGCTAATAGTATTAAAACAACACTACAATTTTGCACACACAAACAGAGCAAAGCAGCGCTAGGGGCACAATCAGTGAACAATGTTTAATCACTAAAGCACTAGGCGGAGCTACAGGAATGAGTCGGCTTAAAATGAGAGTCTGAAATCTAGCAGAGTTCTGCCTTAATGAGTTTAGTGAATAAAGCGATAAGCACTAATTATGCCACCAGGCGAAGCCAAGAAACCGTGAACGGTCTAAGCGCATCCCTTTCAGGGAGTGGGCATAAAAGAGACCATAGGTCTGATGGGGCCGAAGGCTAAGTGGGTACCTACAAAAGATGTTAGCGCTACACATAATAAAAAATATAATAATAACAGTTATAGTCACAACACAGTGCTCCTGAGTTGGGTGGGTGAGCCCTCTGCCCCCAGTCACCATGAAACCCGAATGTAATGGGTAACCTGCAAAGCGATCTCTCAGATGATATTTCAGGACAGATAGCCTCTGAGGCATATAACCCCCTATCCAGTTACCATGAAATCCTACTGATAGTGGGCAGTGGCGATAGCCTGTTGCCCTTGGATAACCGGGAGGGGTCTCCCAAGATAGCCAACCCCTGAAGGAAAATTTGCCCCGAGGGTCTTCTCCTGCAACTTGCACCACTGTTAGTTTTAAATGCTAAAAATATAAATAATTCCTAAGATATACATTAATTCCAGAAAAACCTGAAAAATCCTAAAAATACTCAAGAAATTTGTAAATACACAAAAAATATATATATACGTAGGAAATTTCTAAATACATAGAAAAATTCTAAAAATACATAGATAATCTTTAAATACACAAAAAATTCTAAAAATATACGGGAAATTCCTAAAATTTAAGAAATTCATAAAAATGCCCAAATAATTTCTAAAAATTATAGAAAATTTTTAAAAATGCACAGAACATTAAATATGCATGCACGTGTACAAATATGTGTGCGTATGCAATAAGGGAAGAGTACTCCCTATATCAGAAAATACCCAATAATACGTGCACGTGTGCATGTGTATGCACGTGTGTGCACATTACAGCCAAGGGGTTGGCCAAGAGTACCTAGATGAAAAAGGAGAGAGAAAGTGAGGGGAAAGAAGGATTATTCTAGAAAAAATTAGGGTTTTGGATTTTGAGGGGAGAGAGAAAGTTTGGATATGTGGTTGGTGTGGAAAGGTGAAGGAGAGGGAGAGGGACTCCCTAGGGCTGGCAACTGAAAAAAATCTAAGAAGGAGAGAGAAAACATAGAGAGAAGTTGGAGAGAGGAGAGAGAAAGTTGAGTTTTAGGGTTTTTTGGTGGGAGAAAAATATTAAAAAAATTACGAGAGGTATAGTTAGGTTAGAGGAGGAGGTTGGTGGTAGTAGGTGGTGGTTTTGGTGATGGTGGAATTTTTAGAGAGAGAAAGAGTGAATTTTAAAAGGATTTTGGGACTTTTTAGAGAGAGAAAGAGTTAAAAATTAGGGTAGGTTGAGGGAAGGTGGAGAGAGCCTATGGTGGTAGTGGTGGAATGGTTGTCAGTGATGGTGCTAGAGTTTTATGATTTTTAGGAAATTTTTGGTGGCCTTTTTCATGATTTTCTAGAGAAAGAAAGGTTGAGGGAGGATGGCTGGTGGCCGACTCTGGTGTGGGAAGATAAGGGAGTCGGTAAGGAAGAGGGGGGAGGCTTCTAGAAAAAGGGAGAAATAAATAGAAAAACAAAAGGAAAAAGAAATGAAATGCAAATTTTAGATTATTGAGGGGTATGTGCAAATGTCTCATGAAAAAAATATAAAAATAAAATAGAAGAAAATTAAAAAAGAAATGAATTTAGAAAAGAAAAAACTAAAAATAGGCGGAGAGAGAAAATATTTAATTAAATAATTATTTAAAAAGAAATTTATGAAATGTCTAGGGTACAATTTATTACCAGTGCAAAATCTCGTGTAAAAATTGTTGGCCCAAAAGCCCATCGCTCTAGTTTTGATGATGATTAACCCATGTAGTTATAGTGTACTAATGATCTTATGCTTATTTGTTTCACTTATCTATCAAGATCTTAGTAGGTGTGTAGCTTCAATAAAGGTGTTTTTGGAGCTTACACGTGTTGATTCAAGAGCTTGCGCATCAAGATCGCATCTAGCACTCAGTTGGAGTCTAGATTGTTGGATCGTATTTGGATCGGGTCATCTTGAAGATGAGGATCGACAAGAAGACTTCGGTTTATGTTCAGTTCAGTTTGTTAAAGATTAGTATATATGTTTGAAGCTCAAAGACACAGACACCTAAAATGCACGTTTTCAAAAGAATGATTTTTAACATGTTTGGTTTTTGATACTTGTTCTATATTTTTCTAAATATTTCTATTAATGTTTAGAACTTGTATCTCAAGGATAATCATGTTTTCTATCTCCTGAAATTCAAACAAAAATATTTCAAAATTTTTTATATCTTCAAAAAGAGTTTTCAAAATCTGTTTTGGCCTAGATCGGTTGATCGGGCGGTCGACCAGAGTTCTGGCAATTGGGGATGTGCATGTTGTACACATTCCCAATCGATCGGGCGGTCAACTGGTCCCCTCTTGCAGTCGACTGGGCGGTCGACTGTTTGTAAGCACTTTGGTCTCTGTTTGTCACAGTCGACCGACCAGTCAACCGAGGGCTAGGTCAGATTTTTTTTTTTGAATCTTCCAGTCGACCGCCAGTATGCCAGATTGGCAATTCTGGCAATTTTGTTTTAATTATTTTTAAAACATGTTAAATTTAAAACGTGGATAGTTGATTTTGAGGGTCAATTTATTCCTCTTTTATGCTTGTAAAACTATTCTAAGTTTGCTCCTCCTGAAACCTATATAAAAGGGTCATTAGGGTTGAATTTAATACAACAACAATTTAAAAGATTCAAAGTTTTGTGTTTTCTTGAGAAAAAGTTTTTGTTTCATTTTTTGTGCTTTTATTCTCTGAAATTCACTTCAAGTTTTGGTTCTTAAAATCTCTCTTCTATTTTTAAATTTCACTAACAAAACCTTGAGCTTTAATCTTATATATTATTCTCTAGAGTTTTGTAAAGAAGTGTTTTCAAGAGAGAGTTTGTAGTATTTTGATCACCCAGTGCTTATTGTATTGTTGCTACGCTACCTCTGGACTAGAGTAATGTATTGGGAAGTTGTGTACTCCATAGTGATTGCAATTCCTTTGGTGGAAAGTTTCTAGTGGATTGAAAATCCTTCACGGTGGTGAAGGCGGGGACGTAGAGCGGTGGCTCAAACTTCGAAACAAATCTCTTTGTTTGTGATTGATTTACTTATCTATCTTATCTACTTTATATTCATTCATTTATTATCGATCTATATTCTTACAACAAGATTGCATTGAGCACCTCAAACTCGTATCTAGAGGAATCATGAGGAAGAAGTTCAGAACCTTACACGGGGTATACGGCTTCTACTCTTATTTTGAGTGATCGTTTGCACCATCTCATTATTATTTTGCATTGAATATTGATTTGATTAGCCTTACACCTATTTCACCCCCTTCTAGGTGTAGTTTCAATTGGTATCAGAGGAAGGTCTCTAGTTTTTGGTTTAACATCCTTAGAGAGATCCTAATTTGCTAATCGTTCTATTAATCTCTTCATTCATCCACTAGCAAAAACGGCTGATAGTATTAGAACCCCTCCCAAGTTTGATGGCCTTAAATTTCCCATATGGAAAGTTAGGATGACCGTATTTTTGTATTCCCTAGGAAGCCGGTGGCAATGGCGGTGACCAAACCCTATAGTGCACCCACCGGTGAGGACACTTGGTCCGATCTTGCCTCCAAGGAATATGATGCTAATTCAAAGGCTCAAAATGCCTTGTTTTCAGCATTGAATGAGGATGATACTACATGGGTCATTTATTATAAATCCGCCTATGAGATTTGGCAACACTTATTGGTCACCCATGAGGGAACATCACAAGTTAAGAGAGCTAAAATTGATCTCTTGCATTCCCAATATGAAAGCTTTAAAATGCATGAAAATGAGTCTATTGATGATATGATTACGAAGTTTACTAAAACAACTAATGGTCTTGCTTTTCTAGATGATGAAATCAACAATGATCAAAAGGTTTGAAAGGCCATTCGCGCACTTCCACTGTCTTGGAAAGTCAAAGCTACCACATTGAAGGAGTTGAACGATAAAGATGACATGGAGCTCATTGGTCTTATCGGCAACCTTAAGACCCATGAGATGGAGAAAAAGGTAAGAGAAGAAATGGCGTCACAAAAGAAGAAGACTATCACTTTCAAGTCTACTTCTACCATCTTCAACGATGAAGAAGAAGAAGATGATGATGAAGATCTATCTCTCCTCGTAAGAAATATAAGAAGGATGTACAATAAATTAATAATCAACCATAGGAGACGATGGCAAGGCAAGGAAGAGAAGAAAATTATTTGTTTCAACTATTGAAAACCTGGACACATCGTGGCTGAATGGCCAGATTTCAGAAAAAACCTATCTTCTTCAATCAAGCAAAAGAAGCCATTTATGAAGAAAGCTCTCAAAGCCACTTGGGATTCAGAAAGTGAATCTGAAGAGGAGGTGGACACTACAAACGTGTGTTTTATGGAAAACACACCCAAGGTAAATTCTAAACTATTTTTTGATGATAGTGAAGTAACTCAAGATGATTTATTAAATGCTTTTATAGAACTTTCAGATAATTATAATTCTTTAAAGAAAAATTATCTAACAATGAAAAAGAAAAATGAAGTTTTTCAAAATAAAGTTATTATTCTTTCCAAAGAAAAAGATGATTTGTTCCACTCTTTTATCAACTCAAAGGGATTTTGATGCATACAAGGTTTCATGTAAAGCTAAGTTTCCCAAGATTGATGAAAATAAATTTTCTATCTTAAAAACTAAAATTAACAATTTGGGAAATGTTTTAAAGAAATGTGAGTTCAACAAAGCTAGATTAGAAGGCATGTTTTCAAAGAAAAATGCTTCAAAGAAACACATTCATACTACACATGCTCACACTTCTAAAATACACACCAAGCATGTTCATACACCACATGTTCATCATGCACATCATTCTTTCAAGTATGAGAGATTTTATAAATGTACTTATTGTGGCCGAAATAGTCATCTAGCTAAATTTTATTATGATCGTATAAATGGTACTAATAATCATGTTTGGGGTCAAAGTACTCACGTCATAGGACCCAAAAAGGTATGGGTACAAAATCCACCCCTATTGTATTTGATGTAGGCGTGGGCTCTCATAAGACTTAAGAAGTATTGGTGCCTTGATGGTGGATGCGTTCCAAGCTAAATGGTGATAATTTTGAATGCATCACTTTCAAGGAAAGTTTGGTGGGAATACCACCATAGTTTGGAGATCTAGAGATTAGCCCTAATGGTTTTGATAACTATTTCTAACTCCCATTTTATTTACATGCTTTTATATTATTGATTTTTAGCATGTTTTGATTTTCCATGTTCATTATATTAGATGCAATGTAAATTAGACATGTGATATACATGTAGTATTTGAGATACACTCATGTTTATATGAATGATATCATGTGTTCTCACTTTAGCTTAACTATTGTGTATATCCTAGTCTAAAATATGTGCATTCAACATAATGATCATATTGGTTTATATTTTCTTCTACACTTCATGTTTTGATTACTTGTTTAGATGTAATTTTCATTAAAACTTGTGTCAATACTTGTACAACCAGTGAGCCACATTTGATTATTATATGTTTGTACTATGTTGCTCATTTGTGCCTATTAGATGTACTTATATAACCTAGTTTTGATGATTCTTATATTTTAACTTGTATTCTCCATTATTGTACATGTTTTCATAAAAATATAGTTAGCTTCATGTATATGTTAATTTTGTTAAAACTTTAAATATACATGTATACCCTTGAGTTATTTGCCTTCATGCAAATTTTTATTATGAACTCAATTATATTTGGGATATGTATGTATACTTCTAGTGTAGAAAAAAAACATACATATACCTTGAATCATATTGAGTTTTGATGATTTTCATGTTTTTGATTAAGTAATTTCATATAAGCTTCATTTTGTCTTTCAAATGATTCTTGTACACTCACATTATTTATGTTTACTCTTTACTTTGTTTTATAAGTACATTGTTGATTTTTATATATCTTGAGTGTCAATTTTGTGTAAAATACATGCTTCCTAAAATATATGATTTGGTTTCATGTAGTAAAGAATCTAGAACTAGTTATTTCAAAAATTATCTTAAACTAGCTCATATTCTTCATTTGGTAGAGATTTCAAATTATGCTAAAATATTTTCAAAACTTATTTTTGAAAACTCCTACCATCAAAGGGCGGTTGATGAGCGACCATACCTTGCATACCCTTATTGAATATCTTTTAAACTTGTGCATGAAAATGGTGGTAGGTATGAGTTATACACTTGATCCTCATTTTTTTTTCAATTGGTATCATAATTGTTATTTAATATGTGATTGGTCACATATATTGCATACATATTGTCACATTACCATGTTTATTATCTAATAAATCCTATTAATAAGTTTTATTTTTTTATTAATGCAGGCCCATCGCTAAAAGAAAAGGAAAAGAAACGAGCCCAAAAGCCCATTAAATTCTGATTTAATTCAGAATAAATTCAAACAGGAAATCAAGGCAGATTTTGGCAATCAGAGAGGTTGAAAATCAGTTAAAATGAATCTTCCCAAATCAAGCGGTTAAAGCCAAAAAATCAAAGGCCGTTTCGTCAAATTCAGGAGCTGAAACGGGGAATCCAGCAAGAGATAAAGGTGTCTCATCAAGCGGAGAATTACCACCAACCTGGTGTGGCCACCTGGCCACACCATGGCCGCAGGCCGCGTTTCCGTGACCTTGTTGAGTTTGTTGGGGGAGCGTTTGCTCCCCTATCTTCGTACGCTCTCTTCCGTTTGGCTTTTGCTTAAAAATACTGTATTTTTTAGAGAAAAAGGACCAAAAATTAGTTTTAAATTTTTCTCTTTATTTTTAAGGTCAGGTTCTTGTTAGATAGTATAGAGAAGTCGTATATCTATTTTCTAATTTGTAGTTCAGTTCAAATACTAGTGAGAGAGGGGAATAGAGTGACTGTAATCTGAAGATTGAAGTGACATTAATAAAGGATCAAGCTTTCTCTTCTTCCACTCCAATTCACGGGTATGTCTTTCTTTATTTACATGTCTTGTTTTTCATCTTTCATGAGTAGCTAAACTTGTATTCTAGGCTTACTATCGTCCTTTTCTTCGATCCCTCTTGTTTTGAACGGTTGTGATGTAAAGAATCCAACGGAATCATATGCGTGCCTTAACTAAGTCTTTCTTCTTTGAAAGTGTTCTTGAAGGCACATGAGGATGGGTTTGGATTTTTAAACTTCTATTTCTTTTAAAATATCACTTGAATTTGCAATTATTTCATACTTGAAAACTTGATGATTTAACATTCAGTTCAAGAGGATTTCTTAAGAAAAAGAGTTAAACTTTTCCAAATAATCTTATTTGCTTTGCTTAAGACTCTCAAAACTAAGCTTAAGTTTTTTCTTATGATCAAGTTGAGGTATTAAGAATTTCAAGAGAAAAACACATCATTGAGTAGTAAGATAGTGAGCCCAGATTTGTTTCCTATATTAAAAATAACCAAACAATTTTCAATACTTTTTAAAGATCACCTTTTCCAAAGTCTTCTCTAAGTTTCAAATTTTCTTTTCCCTTCTCTCCATTCTCTTTTCAACTAAAAAAAAAAAAAACACCATTCTTTGCATTCTAATCAAAAACACCAAAAAGCTTCTATCGCATTCCTCCTCGTGGACACGACCCGTCACGGTGCTGTAGAGATCAGTGACACCAAGAATGAAAATGACTTTAAGATAAATAGTCAACGCCTTAAATCTTTCTTGAAATAGGTGCTGGTAAATGAAACGGCTATGGGTCTTTTCGACCCAGTGTATCGGTAATTTTCCTCTTTTCCATTTTATTTCATGCATCTATACATTTCTTTCAAACATTAGGGACAATGCATGAGATAAGTGGGGAGGAAAGCTTTTTAAAAGGGGTGTGTGTGTGTGTGTGTGTGTGTGTGTGTAAGAAAAAAACCTTTTGTAACTTAAAAAAAACTTTTTGAAAGGTAAGAACAATATTTTGATATTTTTTTGTAAGAAATTAAGTCAATTTTAAGGAATAGGAAAATCATAATTAGAATTTCTTATACTTGGTCAAAACAAGATGACTTATTTAATTTTTACGGTTAGGAAAAAATTGATGAAAATAATGTAGTCTTGATCTTTACCTTGAAGAAATATGCACACTTACACACTTAGGGTTCAAAAACAAAGACTCTTATACCTTATAAATATACACACACACACACACACATATATATGTATAGCTATGAAAAATAAACAAATCTAATTATTGATTAGCTAGGTGCTTTGGCCTAAGAAAGCCTTGGTATTTATACAAAAGATAATTAGATAAGTTTGAAAAAATATATATATAAATCCCCTGATTAAGCTAGGCATGTGTGCCTCATGAAGCATAAGTATTCTTGCCTAAAAGGGTACATTTTATAAATAAAACCCTTGATTTCGTGGCCTTGTCTGCTCGAGTGTTTAAGTCCTTAGGGGTGTTTTCTCACCTGGTGCCCTAAGACTGTCCAGTTTGGGTGTCACCGACTAAAGACTCGTTACATGGGCAGATTAGAAAACCTAATGGAATTGAGAAATAAATACCACCAAAAATAAATATAAATAAGGCATAGGAGTTAACGTTAATGAACCCTTAGTCAAACTTCACGGTCACGAAGGTGCATATGACTTAGGGTAAAATAATAGATTAGATGAGAAATATAATTTGACTCCTTACTTTGATTGATGACATGTTTTTGAATAGAGACTAAGTTTAGGAATGAAATGTTTGATATTCCTATAACTTATAAATTACTTGAACTTTTATAAATATACTTCAAATATTTTCGCTTTTCAAAATGCTTTTCGAAAATACTAACATTTATTCTCTTTCTTTATGGATTTTGTGGGTACAATCCACTGAAAACCCTCACGAGACAAAACTCGTCCTCTAAGGATAACCTAGAGGTTTAACGGCTTGTTGCACATGCTCAGTGCAACCGAGTGACCTGCAAAAGTGGTCTAATAATTGATTAGGATTAGTTTTGATATTTTTGCTCGAGGGCGAGCAAAAAATAAGTGTGGGGGTGTGATTGGTCACATATATTGCTTATATATTATCACATTATCATGTTTATTATCTAATAAATTCTATTAATAAGTCTTATTTTTCTTTATTAAATGCAGGCCCATCGCTAAAAGAAAAAAAGGGAAACGAGGCCAAAAGCCCATCAAATTCTGATTTAATTTAAAATAAATTCGAAATTAGGAAATTAGGACAGATCTTGGCAAATCAGAGAGGTTGAAAACTGGTTAAAATGAATCTTCATAAATCAAGTGGTTAAAGCCAAAAAAAGAAAGCCGTTTCGTCAAATCCAGGAGCTGAAACGGGGAATCCAACAAGAGATAAATGTGTATCATCAAACGAAGAATTACCACCAACCTGGTGTGGCCACCTGGCCACACTATGGCCGTGGAAATGCGACCAAAGCGGCATTTTTGCGACCTTGTTGAGTTTGTTGGGGGAGCGTTTGCTCCTCTTATCTTCGTACGCCCTCTCCCGTTTGATTTTTGCCTATAAATACTGTATTTTTCAGAGGAAAAGGGATCAGAAATTAGTTTAAGTTTTCTCTTTGTTTTTAAGATTTAGGTTCTTTGTTAAATAGTATAGAGAAGTTGTATCTCTATTTTTTTAATTTGTACTTCAGTTCAAATACCAGTGAGAGAGAGGAATAGAGTGATTGCAATCTGAAGATTGAAGTGACATCAATAAAGGATCAAGCTTTCTCTTCTTCCATTCTAATTCACGGGTATGTCTTGCTTTATTTACATGTCTTATTTTTCATCTTTCATGAGTAGCTAAACTTGTATTCTAGGCTCACTATCGTCCCTCTCTTCAATCCCTCTTACTTTGAACGGTTTTAATGTAAAGAACCTAACAGAATCATATGCATGCCTTAATAAGCCTTTCTTCTTTGAAAGTGTTCTTGAAGGCACATGAGGATGGGTTTGGATTTTTAGACTTCTATTTCTTTTAAAATATCATTTGAACTTGCTTTTATTTCATACTTGAAAACTTGATGATTTAACATTCAGTTCAAGAGAATTTCTTAAGAAAAAGAGTTAAACTTTTCCAAACGATCTTATTTACTTTGCTTAAGACTTTCGAAACTAAAGCTTAAGTTTTTGCCTATGATCAAGTTGAGCCATTAAGAATTTCAAGAGTATAATACATCGTTGAGTAGTAAGAAAGTGAGCCCAGATTTGTTTCCTATATTAAAAACAACCAAACAATTTTTAACACTTTTTAAAGATCACCTTTTCTAAAGCCTTCTCTAAGTTTCAATTTTTCTTTTAATCTCTTCCCTTCTCTCCTTTCTCTTTTCAACTAAAAAGAAAAAAAATAACACCATTCTTTGCTTTCCAAACAAAAAAACCAAAAAGCTTCTGTCGCATTCCTCCTCGTGGATATGACCCGTTAGCCCAAAGCTAGACGGTAATTCTTATCACTTTCAATTTACAATCAATATGTTTGTATAGTCATATGTGTTTTCTATATATATATATGCCTCATATTTCAATTGGTATATCCATACATACATATATATGATTTGATTATGCTTGTTTTAAATTTTTTTAAAGCACAAATTTTATATTGCTAAGCTTGATTTAGTTTTTAATGTCAATTAGTTTTTTACTTGGTATCTCATTCAAATCTATGCATTCTTTTCATTAGTATTTCATAAAAGGGGAGAAAATTTTTGTTTTTAAATTAGGTTTTGTGTAAAATTGGTATTGGTTGAGTTTTCAATTGATATCAGTCTTCACTTTCAAATTGGTATCTTACTCCCACTCTTTATGATGAAAAGTACTTTATTTTAGTATATGCTAATATTTTTAATATTGGTATCAATGATCTTAAATTGGTATTATTCTCTATTTGGTATCCTTATTGCAAAATGATTTTAGTATTTATTCAAAAATTTGATTTTTATCTTCAATTGGTATCAATATTTTTTTATTGGTATCATTATGTTTATCAATATTTTTAAATTGGTATTAAACATTGCTTTCTTGACTAAAAGATTAAAATGTTTTGGTTTTACGTCTTCTCGAATTTTTTTTATATGACAATTGATTGTTTTTTTAACTTCACCCCTTTGTTGATGAATTGACAAAAAGGGGAGAGAATTTTGAGTTTATATATGCATGTTTATATCTTGTTTATGCATATATGCTTTGTGTTAGTTGTTATTTTATGCACTTTATTGAATATTTTTATTTTTTATTGCTATGCATGAGTTAAGTGGGAGCTTCTATGAAGTTTGTCTTTAATCCATACATATATAACTCTATAAGTTTTATCATCATCAAAAAGGGGGAGATTATTGGCCCAAAGGCCCATCACTCTAGTTTTGATGATGATTAACTCATGTACGTGTAGTGTACTAATGATCTTATACTTATTTAGTTTCAGTTATCTATAAAGATCTTAGTAGGCGTGTAGCTTCAACAAATGTATTTTTGGAGCTTACACGTGTTGATTCAAGAGCTTGCACATCAAGATCGCATCTAACACTCGGTTGGAGTCTAGCTCGTTAGATCGTATTTGGATCGGGTCATCTTGAAGATGAAGATCGATAAGAAGACTTCGATTTATGTTTAGCTCAGTTTGTTAAAGATTAGTATATACGTTTGAAGCTCAAAAACATACACACATAAAATGCACGTTTTCAAAAGAATGATTTTTAATATGTTTAGTTTTTGATACTTGTTCTATATTTTTCTAAATATTTCTATCAATGTTAGAACTTGTATCTCATGGATAATCATGTTTTCTATCTCCTGAAATCCAAACAAAAATATTTCAAAATTTTATATATCTTCAAAAAAAGTTTACAAAATCTGTTTTGGCCTAAACCGGTCGATCAGGCGGTCGACCGTGCCTAATACAGGCCAGAACGGTCGACAGCACGGTCGACCGGAGTTCTGGCAATTGGGGATATGCACGTTGTGCATGTTCCCGGTCGACTAGGCAGTCGACTGGTCCCCTCTTGCGGTCGACCGGGTGGTCGACCGTCCGTAAGAACTTTGGTCTCTGTTTGTCACAATTGACCGACTGGTCGACCGAGGGCTAACAGTCAGATTTTTTGAATCTACCGGTCGACCGGCCGGTCGACCTCCAGTATGCCAAATTGACAATTCTGACTGCTTTGTTTTAATTGTTTTTTAAACATGTTTAAATTCAAAACGTGGATAGTTGCTTTTGAGGATCAATTTATTCCTCTTTTATGCTGGTAAAACTATTCTAAGTTTGCTCTTCCTAAAACCTATATAAAGGGATCATTAGGGTTGAGTTTAATACAATAACAATATAAAATATTCAAAGTTTTGTGCTTTTTTGAGAAAAAATTTTTGTTTCAGTTTTTGTACTTTTATTCTCTAAAATTCTCTTCAAGTTTTGGTTCTTAAAATCTCTCTTCTATTTTTAAATTTCACTTACAAAATCTTGAGCTTCAATCTTATATATTATTCTCTAGGGTTTTGTAAATAAGTATTTTCAAGAGAGAGTTTGTGGTCTTTTGATCACCCAGTGCTTATTGTATTGTTGCTACGCTACCTCTGAAGTAGAGGAGTGTGCTGAGGAGTTGTGTACTCCATAGTGGTTGTAATTCCTTTGGTGGAAAGTTTAGCGGATTGTAAATCCTTCACTGTGGTGAAGGCGAGGACGTAGAGCGATGGCTCGAACCTCGAAATAAATCTCTTTCTTTGTGATTGATTTACTTGTCTATCTTATCTACTTTATATTCATTCATTCATTGTCGATCTATACTCTTATAATAAGATTGCATTGAGCACCTCATACTCTTATATAGAGGAATCACGAGGAAGAAGTTCAGAACTCTTCACGGGGTATACAACTTCTAATCTTACTTTTACTGATCATTTGTATCATCTCATTTTTATTTTGCATTAAATATTGATTTAATTAGCCTTACACCTATTCACCCTCCCTCTAGGTGTAATTTCAAAAATTTCTGGTCAAATGGAAGAAAATACATAAATGAAATGACACGTGTATGATCAAAATGTTAAAAATCATAAAATAATATGTATTCTGAAATTAAGGTATTACACTCCTCCCACCTCGCAAAAATTGCGTCCTCGTAATTTCATTTAGGAAGATGTACACAAAAAGAATCAAAGTAGCGATGATAGCAGGATTCAATGATAGTTAATTAAAACTAGGCACCGGTATTGCAAGATATTTTAGGAATAATCAGAAAGATTTGCTGACTTGAAATAGAAAAATCGGGATAGTGGGACCTGAGAGGTGGAAAGATGGAAAGATTTCAAAAAACAAAGAAAGATTATCAGGAAGGACAGATAACTTGTACTTGAAATTGGAATGTATAGTTCTTATTCTTACTCCAGTTGCAAATTAATATCACATTAATCTGCCAACTGGTTGTACTGAAGGTGAGAGAGCTCAGCCTAAGCTTTGATACCAACCTGTAATGTCGCGCCCCGCCCCACCAGTTACGGAGACGCTACTACAACATACATGTTGGCCCAAAGGCCTATCACCCTAGTTTTGATGATGATCAACTCATGAAGTTATGTTTACTAATGATCTTGTGTTTAATTAGTGACAGATTCATTATCAAGATCTTAATAGGTGCATAGCTCAACAAAGGATAAAATGTTAAGATTTGGAGCTAGCATGGTGTGATCCAAGAGCTTTTGGATCAAGCTTGGACCAAGTCAAGATGATGAGAAGACTTCAAGGGAAGACTTCAAGATCAAGACTTGTGTCTAGGTATAAGATTTTGTTTTTGTTTTAGAATAAAATGTAAAGGATAGATAGTTGGTGGATTGCTCAAGTATATATACACACACACTCTTGATTTAATTGTCTTTTCATAAAAATTTTCAGATTTAGAAAGAACTTTCATTTTTGGAAAAACATAGTTTTGGTTTTTGATATTCAAAGTTATATGTTTCAACCAAAACCTTATTTAGAGCTTATTGTCAAAAACATAGATATTTCATCTTGATTGTGTAGTGGATCATATCCATACACACTATGCCTTAAAATGAATTATAATATCTTGTTTTTGTATTTTGAAGATGTTTTGGAAAAACAAAGTTTAGAAAACATGTTTTGAAAAATACAGTTTTTATCTTGAGCCAAATATTTTCATATTACAAAAATAGTCCAATCTTTTATAACATGTCTTGATTTTGTGCAAGCATGTTTGATTATCAAAGTATAATGGTAAAACTATTTTTGTAGATTTTTATGTATTTTATGGGATTTTATTTGCGCCAAAAAGACCATGTTTTAAATCCCAGAAAACTGTTTTCAGGCTTCAGCTAGTCGACTTGACCTTCTTTACAGTCGACTAATCCTGGAGTCGGCCGACCGGACCGGTCGACCGACGTGCACAAACGTGCACGCCTTTTTGTACTGGAGGACGGCCGACCGTGCCGGTCGACCGCTCCAGAGAGCAGAGCTCTCTGGAAAGTTCGGCCGACCGCACCAGTCGACCGACAGAGAGTTAGACTCTCAGCTCCAGTAGGTCGGTTGACCCGGACGGTCGACCGTGGCTCCAACGGTCAGAAATCCGACCGTTGGCGGTCGACCGCACCGGTCGACCGGCAGCTCTGACAGACCCCAACGGCTAGTTTTCTGGCAGCCTATAAATTGGGGGTCTTGTCATTGTTTTGAGCTAAGATTTTCAAGTGGGTTTTCACCAATTTTTCCTGAACTATTTAGAGGTTTTCCTCCACTTGATTTAGAGCAAATATTTCCAATCAAAAGGAGAGATTTATCAAGAGTGTTAAAAGAAAGTCTTTGAGTTTTCCTCCACCTTTCACATCCTTGTTTTTCTCACACCACACTTGAGCATCCATTGATTATTCATCCTATAGGTGCGTTGTAGTGAGAGTGCTTTAGGTGATCAAAGTGTTGTGATCACCAAAGATCTTTTCTTTGTTCTTTGAGGAGACGGGCAAGTGTGCTCGTGATTGTTTAGGGTCCAAGTGTGGACTCGGTTGTTTCGGGTTCGGGTGCGAACTCATTGTTTGAGGTGCGACCTCGGCGAGCCGGTGGGATTGCGGTGTGTACGGGACTAGAGAGTCCGAGGGCTTGTAGGTGTTGCGGCACCGAGGAGAGATCCATTGGGATCTTGCATAGTGGAAATCCTTCGTGTGTCGAAGGCGGGGATGTAGAGAAAGTGTGCTCGAACCTCGAAACATACCCTTATGTTTGCGATTGCCATTTCTCTCTCTCTCTCTCTATCTCCTTGTTTATATCTTGCATTACTTATCTTGTCTTTATTTTTATATGCTTGATATATTCCTTGTGCTCATATTGATATACTTGCTTGGGATTGTTGACTAACACTTGTATTCAACCAAGAGAGCCAACACGGCACCTCAACCCATTCAAGGGGAATCTAGAGGAGTTTGTCCAGAGCCCTTCACGGGGAATTCGGCAACACTCTTTGGTTATACGTGGTGTTTAGTGTAAAAGTTTTATTTGGTCATAATTGTTTTTAGCTTCCGCATTATTTGCATCATTTGGTATTAAGTGACCATTAGATTAGCCATCACCTATTCACCCCCCCTCTAGGTGAACCTACAATTGGTATCAGAGCTAGTGCTCTTGATATTGGGTCTAACAACCTAAGAGTTAAAGATCCTCATTTATAGGCTAATCACAAGATTTGTACACACGCCATAGACTTCATGTCACCACCCACCTTTGACATTCTTAACATCCAAATTTGGAAGGTTAAGATGTCATTGTACCTCAAGGCCTTAGGCATTCATGTTTATCTTGCCATATCTAATGATTCATATTGTTCAAATGGAAAGAATTTTGAGGCTAATGCAAAAGCTCTTCATGCTCTTAAATGCACCCTAAATGATGAATATCTTTCTAGGGTTTCTAATGTTGAATCGGCTTTTGTAGTATGGAACATCATCACCTCCCTCGGCGAAAAAGATCTATACTATGCGGGGAGTGACTCGGATGTTGGAAGCGACACCTCCAACAAGTGCTACATGGTCCAAGGGGATAACCCCCTTGAGGTAAACTCCGAATCCGATGATGAAGACATGTCATATGATAAGCTTACTACCTTTTGTCATCTTGTGCTTGAAAAATATGACATGCTTAAAAAGAAGAATAAAAATTTGAAAAAGGAACTTGATTGCATGCATGTAGAACATGATACATTTAGAAGTAACATTGCATGTTTAGAAAAAGAAAAAGGAGATTTGAAAAATGAAAATGTTTCCTTAATGTCTAAATTAAATGATCTTTGTGAAGGAAATATGGTTTTGAAAAGTAAAATTGATTTGGTGGAAAAACAAAAGGAAATTGTTTTTCAAGAAAATTCTTATTTGAAAAGAAAAATTTGTGAAAAGGAAAAAGAAAATTTTTCTCAAAAGATGAAGAAAAATGATTCTATTTCTCACTACTCTTTACATGCTACCATTGATGATAGTGAGATTAAGAATTTGAAAAATAAAATTGATAGTTTGAGTTCAACTTTGAACTCTTGTGCATTTAATCATAAGAGATTGGAAACCTTGTTTTCAAAGAAACAAGTTCCAAATGTACATGCACATCATTCTCATCATGCATATTCACTTTTTGCACGACATGATCACACACACTCACATATGCATCATAAGGTGTACAAATGTACACATTGTGGCCACAAAGGCCATTTAGCAAAGTTTTGTTATGATAGGATACATCATTTAAATTTTGCTAATAATAAAAATGTTTGGGTACCTTACAAAGCTAACCCCCAAGGACCCAAGAAAATATGGGTACCAAAACCCCCACCATTTGCTTTTGATATAGGTGAGGGCTCTCACAAAACGTGAGAGGATCGGTGCCTTGGTAGTGGATGCACTTGGACATGATGGACATACTTTTGGGATGCATCGCTATCAAGGAGCTTTGGTGGGACAACCACCATGTTAGGAGCTTTGGAGTTGGTAACAATTTCTAAAATCCTATTATGTACATGCTTATTCATTTGATATCATTTAGCATGTTCATGTTTTATGATTTATTGTGCTTCATGTGGTATGAACTAGTTTAAATGTAGATTTTATCAAAACTTGCATTTATACATATACAAATAGTGAATTACAATTGATTCATATATGATTGAACTTCATGCTCATTTGTATCCACTTTATGCATATGTATAATCTAGTTTTGATGATTCTCTTTTATACATGTTTTTGCCTATTTTAGTAATTTACTTCATGTATATGTATTTTAAATTCAAAACTAATAAATATACATGTATACCCGTGAGTCTCTTGCTTTCATGCAAATACATTTAATAGACTCTTTTATACTTGGGATATGTATGCATATTGTTAGAATTGGATAAATCATACATATGCCTAGAAGTTTATTGTTAAATGAAAAATTGTATTTTCAAGATTTGTTTTTGATAAAATGTTTTTCATGTTTGATGTGAGCTTCAATGACTATTTTCATAAAAATACTAGTTACATGATCGTTTAACACTCACATTTTTGTTAAAATCATTTTTGAGCCTTATAGACCATGAGTGCTTAAATGTTTGTGTATCTAGTTATGTTTATGAAAAACATAAGATTTGATATATTTAAAGGATCTTTAACTAATTTTTCAAAAACAATTTATACTAGTTATTTATTCTTCAAATAGTTTTTGAGATTTACACATGATCCTATTTTTCTCAAGATTTGATGCTTCATGTATTAAATATTAGTTTAAATGTTAGTTGTTATCAACATTAGGATTTATACTTGAACATATTGTGGGTCACAAATAAATCTATTTATATTTGTGCTTGAATGCTTATTTGAACCCATGAAATGTGCTTGTATTGCTTAGTTTTGATGATACATACATTTTTAAACTTGTATTCCCATTTTTTAGATTTGATTTATGATCATGTGCTTTCATTTCATGTATATGTGTATTTTGCTAAACTTTAAGATATACATGTATACCTCTTGAGTCATTTGCCTTAATGCAAATCTATTTATATGGACTCAATTGTGTTTAAGAGATATGTATGTATACTTATTGTGTTGTCAAAACATACATATATCTTGAAATATAAATGTTTTTTTAATAAAAAAAATGTGTGATGATTTTCATGTCTCCATGATTCTAAGGAATATTGAGATTAATTGACATTTTTGCTTTATTCCTTACTTGAAGGATTTCGTACTAGTTTTTAAAACATTTTCATATTAACTAGTGCAAATTCTTCATATGGTAGAGTATATGATAAGCTTACCCTTCAATTGGTATCATTGGATATTTTCAATTGGTATCAATATGATTTTTATATACTCGTATTTTGATTGTATGTATGAATGCTTTCAAATTTAAATTATATCAATTTCTATTGGTATTATCTTTTCATACATATGTGATCTACTTGTTCTTAAAACACATTGTATATGCTTTCAAACTTAATTCAGCTTTCAAGTGGTAACTCTTAAAGCTTATGCAATATGTTTTCAAATTGATATCAAAATAAAATAATATGTTTACTTGATATCTCAAAATGTGTTTCTTGAGAAAAGTTCAAAATTTTGTTTTGATAAAAAAAAAACAATATTCAAAATTTTTTTTAATTTGTATTTCCTATATGCAAGGAGAGCTTAACATCTCTCTTACATATTGATTCATGTTGAGTATATTATAAATTGAGGAGCTTGACAACTCTTCTTTATATGATATACGTGTGTAGGAGGAGCTTCACATCTCCTCTTATGCATTACATAATATGTGTTATGTGAGTTAGGGCTTGTCATCCCTTCTTCATATAATGCATATGTGTAGGGAAGCTAACTTAGCGTCTTCCTCTTCATGAATGAATATCGCATATAAATCTTTATTGATATGTTTGATTTAACCCCTTCTTGATCTCTTTGTTTTTGATAAAAAGGGGGAGAAAAATTTGTTTGATTTGACTTTACTTTGACCCCTTTATTGATGATTGACAAAAAGGGGGAGAAGATTTTGAGAGTTATATGCATGTTGAGTAAGATTTATGTTTATGCATATATATTTTTGTATTGCAAATGGGAGAAAAAGATTTTGATTTATGCTTGTTGCATGTCTTATCTCCATACTTGCATACATATTCATGTGCTTCATTGTCATATATTATTATTTATTTGTTATGCATGAGTTAAGGGGGAGCTTCCTTGAAGCTTTACTTTAATCCATGCATATATAACTCCATGAGTTTTGTCATCATCAAAAAGGGGGAGATTGTTGGCCCAAAGGCCTATCACCCTAGTTTTGATGATGATCAACTCATGAAGTTATGTTTACTAATGATCTTGTGTTTAATTAGTAACAGATTCATTATCAAGATCTTAGTAGGTGCATAGCTCAACAAAGGATAAAATGTCAAGATTTGGAGCTAGCACGGTGTGATCCAAGGAGCTTTTGGATCAAGCTTGGACCAAGTCAAGATGATGAGAAGACTTCAAGGGAAGATTTCAAGATCAAGACTTGTGTCTAGGTATAAGATTTTGTTTTTATTTTAGAATAAAATGTAAAGGATAGATAGTTGGTGGATTGCTCAAGTATATATACACACACACTCTTGATTTAATTGTCTTTTCATAAAAGAATTTTCAGATTTAGAAAAGACTTTCATTTTGGAAAAACATAGTTTTGGTTTTTGATATTCAAAGTTATATGTTTCAACCAAAACCTTATTTAGAGCTTATTGTCAAAACATAGATATTTCATCTTGATTGTGTAGTGGATCATATCCATACACACTATGCCTTAAAATGAATTATAATATCTTGTTTTTGTATTTTGAAGATGTTTTGGAAAAACAAAGTTTAGAAAACATGTTTTGAAAAATACAGTTTTTATCTTGAGCCAAATATTTTCATATTACAAAAATAGTCCAATCTTTTATAACATGTCTTGATTTTGTGCAAGCATGTTTGATTATCAAAGTATAATGGTAAAACTATTTTTGTAGATTTTTATGTATTTTATGGGATTTTATTTGAGCCAAAAAGACCATGTTTTAAATCCCAGAAAACTGTTTTCAGGCTTCAGCTAGTCGACTTGACCTTCTTTACAGTCAACTAATCCTGGAGTCGGCCGACCGGACCGGTCGACCGACGTGCACAAACGTGCACGCCTTTTTGTACTGGAGGACGGCCGACCGTGCCGGTCGACCGCTCCAGAGAGCAGAGCTCTCTGGAAAGTTTGGCCGATCGCACCGGTCGACCGACAGAGAGTTAGACTCTCAGCTCTAGTGGGTCGGTTGACCCGGACGGTCGACCATGGCTCCAACGGTCAGAAATCCGACCGTTGGCGGTCGACCGCACCGGTCGACCGGCAGCTCTGACAGACCCCAACGGCTAGTTTTCTGGCAGCCTATAAATTGGGGGTCTTGTCATTGTTTTGAGCTAAGATTTTCAAGTGGGTTTTCACCAGTTTTTCCTGAACTATTTAGAGGTTTTCCTCCACTTGATTTAGAGCAAATATTTCCAATCAAAGGAGAGATTTATCAAGAGTGTTAAAAGAAAGTCTTTGAGTTTTCCTCCACCTTTCACATCCTTGTTTTTCTCACACCACATTTGAGAATCCATTGATTATTCATCCTATAGGTGTGTTGTAGTGAGAGTGCTTTAGGTGATCAAAGTGTTGTGATCACCAAAGATCTTTTCTTTGTTCTTTGAGGAAACGGGCAAGTGTGCTCGTGATTGTTTAGGGTCCAAGTGTGGACTCGGTTGTTTCGGGTTCGGGTGCGAACTCATTGTTTGAGGTGCGGCCTCGGCGAGCCGGTGGGATTGCGGTGTGTACGGGACTAGAGAGTCCGAGGGCTTGTAGGTGTTGCGGCACCAAGGAGAGATCCATTGGGATCTTGCATAGTGGAAATCCTTCGTGTGTCGAAGGCGGGGATGTAGAGCAAGTGTGCTCGAACCTCGAAACATACCCTTGTGTTTGCGATTGCCATTTCTCTCTCTCTCTCTCTATCTCCTTGTTTATATCTTGCATTACTTATCTTGTCTTTACTTTTATATGCATGATATATTCCTTGTACTCATATTGATATACTTGCTTGGGATTGTTGACTAACACTTGTATTCAACCAAGAGAGCCAACGCGGCACCTCAACCCATTCAAGGGGAATCTAGAGGAGTTTGTCCAGAGCCCTTCACGGGGAATTCGGCAACACTCTTTGGTTATACGTGGTGTTTAGTGTAAAAGTTTTATTTGGTCATAATTGTTTTTAGCTTCCGCATTATTTGCATCATTTGGCATTAAGTGACCATTAGATTAGCCATCACCTATTCACCCCCCTCTAGGTGAATCTGCAATACATACGTAGAGCGAAAATACCCTCATGTATGTACGCTAAGCATATCAATACAGTTAGGAATCAAAGTACGGAAACAACATGGTAATACACATTTCAGCACTACAATCCAAGTACATTGTTATCACAATATGTGGTCCAATATTACATGAATATTACATCATTGGACTGTAAAAAAATATGAAGATTTTTTAGATATAACACTGAAAGAGGCTCCCAAGCTGGAAAGAAATCTCAAGAGTCAGATGAGGAGATGGGTCTGGAGGACCATCCGATACGTTCCCAAACTTCTACCAGGTTCGGATCCTAGGACATATGAGTTATGGTCCCACCACGCTTTTGCTGCGCTACTCTGATTAGCAACATGAACTTCGTCAATGTCCAAACTCCAGAATCTAGACATGCAGGTCCAGGGTTATCAGAATGCAACCCAACAAGCACATAAGAATGCTAAGTGGCGTGCGCAAAAGCAAATATACATGTACATGAAATAAATGGAATTACGTGAAAACATGTGATCAGTCACATATATTGCATATATATTATCACATTACCATATTTTTTATCTAATAAATCCTATTAATAAGTCTTATTCTTCTTTGTTAAATATAGGCCCATTACTAAAAGAAAGGGAAGAGAAACGAGCCCAAAAGCCCATCAAATTTTGATTTAATTCAGAATTAATTCAAAATTAGAAGATCAGGGCAGATCAAGGCAGATTAGAGAGGATAAAACCGGTTGAACATCGGTTGAAATGGGTCTTTACAAATCAATCAGTTAAACCCAACAATCAAAGGCCGTTTAGACAAACCCAGGAGCTGAAACGAGAAAACCAGCAAAAGATATGGGAGAATCACCAAACTGGGAACCTCCCCCATTTGGGTGTGGCCACCTGGCCACACCAGGGCCGCGGAAACGCGGCCCTAGCCACGTTTTCACAGCCTTGTTAAGGTTGTTGGGGGAGCATTTGCTCCCCCAATCTTCCTACGCCCTCTACCGTCTGGTTTTTCCAATAAATACCATTTTTGACAGAAAAGAAGGGAGCGAAGACTATGATTAAATTTCTTATTCATTTTTAGTGTTTTAAGAGTATTGTTAGATAGTTCGGAGAAATTGTATCTCCTCTTTACCTCTTTATTTTTCAGTGTAAACCAGTAAAAAGAAAAGAGTGGAATTGAGTGTGTATTTCGTCTTTGAAGTGACAATCAAAGGAGCTTCAACTCGCTTATTCAACTCGACTCAAATTTGGCATATTCATATTCAATTTTCATCATCTTGTTTATCTTTTTTCATCATGAGTAGCTAAATCATTTTCTGGGCTCACTAATTAATCTCTTCTATCACCTCTATCTTGATTGATTTTCATGAAAGCAATACTTTTTGAATCATAAAAATACCTTAGTTAAACTTCGTTCTTGAAAGCATATGAGGATGTCTTTATTTTAAACTTGGACTTTCAAAACACAAATCTTTTTAAACTGTTTTTATTCCATACTTGCTTCTTCGCGCTTGATGGTTTAACATTCTCTTTTTTATGATTTGTAAAGAAAGGGCTTAAGATTAAAACAAAACCATCTTATTTGTTTTACTTCAACATTAAAAGAAGCTAAAGGTTTTTGCTTATGATAAAAGTGACACACCAAAATGTTCTTGAGATAATTACATAGTTAAGTAGAAGATTAGTGAGCCCAGATTTATTTTCTATATTAAAAACAACCAAACAATTTTCAATACTTTTTAAAGATCACCTTCTCCAAAGTCTTCTCTAAATTTTAAGTTTTTCTTTAAAGTATTTTCCTTCTCTCAGTTCTCTTTTCAACTTAAAAACTAGCACCATTCTTAGCTTTCTAAACAAAACACCAAAAAGCTTTCATCGCATTCCTCCTCGTGGACACGACCCGTTAGCCCAAAACTACACGGTAATTCTTATCACTTTGATTTTACAATCAAATTTTGGCGTCGTTGCCAGGGAGGGAAAGGTGTATTTGTTTTCTAACAGGTTTGGTGTCTTGTTTCAGGAAAGTCAAGAATCAGATTTAGCACTCAAGCTTTACAGGAGAAGACTTGCTATTTTGTGCCCCTACTCTCGAAAGTAGGAAACAGAATTTCAAGAAATTGCAGCACCAGTTTGAAAATTTGTGAACTACTAAAAAACTTTTTTTTTGCAGGACATACCGCTTTGCAAAAATATAGTTTTTGTGTATTATTCATACTATATTTGATATACACATTCAATATTTTTAATCCAACACTAATTTGAGTGATTGTTAATTGCCTAAAAAATATTTAGACTTGCATTCTAGGGATTTGTTTAATTATGTTTCTTTTACAATTACTATTGAAGATAGTTGGAGACAAGGTACGTATGCATAGCATATAATTTAGGAAATATTCTTGGGTGATATTTGCTTTTGAATGTTACTTTTTTATATCTTGCACACTTTGCACAATCAATTCTAAGGGCAAAACCCATATCAAGATAAGGTGGAAACGTCATTACCCTTTCTTAGCCCACAAACCATCTCCAAGCTCGCACAACCTAAGCCTAAGTAAAATCTGATTGACATTGGCTTTAGGGATATCTCAAACTCACTAGGAGATTATCCTAAGGGGGAAGGGTTAGAATTTGACTCCTGCCAAATCAGTGTCTAGGAAAGGGATTGAGGGGGAAACCCCGAAGGCTAGTGGTTTGACTTAATTAGGCCCGTCGCTTTTGTGCGGATACCTCCCATCAATTTTGCCCTAAACTGGCTGATTAGCTTGTGGTCAAAGTCTGCATTATACCTCCTGTGGACAATCAACCAGTTCGGAGTTGTCTAGGTCAAGGTTACCTTAGACTAGGCTTGGTTGTTTTCTCTTCTTGACTATTGGCGAACTTGTTTGTGATTGTGTTTGTGTATGCAAGTGTGGTCAAGAGATCCTAATTCATCTAGGTAAACTAGAAACACATCACCACCCAAGTTCGAACCAAGACCAGATTCGGTTATGGCTCAACCGACATCTTTGAAGGATAGGTTCTATCCCGTTAGAACATCACATCCATCCTATATCCAACTTCCATTGGTTGGTGAACACAACTTTAAGCTTAAGCCTTAGTTTATCAACGCACTCCCTAAGTTCTATGGCTCACAGTCCGAAGATGCTTATTTCTTCATAAGAGAATTGGAGGAAGTATGCTTAATGATGAAAATCTCACACCTTGCAGATGATGCTATTAGGTTGAGATTTGTCCCATTTGCTCTAAGGACTTAGCCAAGAAATGACTCTACAGCTAAGCGGCCGGCTCTATCACATCCTGGGATGGTTTCATCAAGGTCTTCTTAAAGAAATTCTATCTAATTCATAAGACCGCTCTCGTTAGGAAAAACATCATGCAATTCAAGCAAGAACCTAGTGAACCATTTTGGAGGTACTTTGTGAAATCACCTAGAGGGGGGGTGAATAGGTGATGGCTATATGTAATTGGCACAAAATGCGGAATTTAAAATTTAACTAACACAAATAGCTCAAATAGAAGACTTGCAATAAATGAAGCAATTAATAGTGCAAGAAATAAAGAGTTTAGGGTTTAGAGAAATTTGAGCAATCGCAAACACGCCGATATGTTTCCGAGGTTCGAGCCACGCTCTACGTCCCCGCCTTCACACTTGAAGGATTTCCACTATTGAAGATCCCACTGGATCACCAATACAAGGACACACTTGTCCCGTCTCTCGTGATGCCGCAACACCACCTTGAGCACACTAGCTCGCCTTGAGGCCGATGCCTCTACAACTTCACTCAAAAGAAAGATGATCACACTTGATCGAAAATATGCTCACTTGCACAATCCTAGAACCAATTTGTAGATGTAGACTTATGGGATTGTGTAGTGGAAAATCTAGTGAGAAGTAGAGGTAAAGACTTCAAGTAGGTGTCTAAAACTTTGGGGCTTTTGGAGAAAAAATTTTGTCTAAAAGAAATCTTTTGAAAACTTGTAAATCCTTTGAAAAACTCTTGTAAAAATATTCTTGATAGTTATCTAATCATATAGAAGTGACCTCCTATTTATAGGGGCCAAAAACTACACCATAAATCCGTTGGGATCAAAAAACAAAAAGAGATCTGTCAGAAAAACTAGCTGTTGGAGTCTGTCAGAAATTCTGATAGAGTCCGGTCGACCGGGTCGGTCAACCGCCAACGGTCAAAAATCCGACCGTTGGGGCTCTGCGGTCGACCGCCCGGTTGACCGATTTTAACCGAGAGCACTGCACAGTTCTCGGTCGACCGGGTCGGTCGACTGATACGCACTTGCACAGAAAGTGCGCATCGGTCGACCGTGCGGTCGACCGGATACTGTCAGTTCTGAAAAATCAGAACTGTCAGAATCCAAAAATCTTGGTTTTTGGTTTTAGGTCTAAGATATAAAGTTTTGGATCTTGTAAACACTAGAGTGTGAGCATATGTCACTACTCTAATAGGTTAAAACATTTTGATAGAAATTCTTTTGATAAAAACTTGTTTTTCAAATATTATGTTTTTCCAAAAACTTTAAACTATTTTTCCAAAAACTTGATCTAAACATGTTTATCTTTAACTCAAACTTGGAAATAGAATTTTGAAACTTACTTTGAAGTCTAGAACCAATATAAAAGGTGTGTGTAAGTGTAAATCCCATAACTCTACTTCTATCAACTAGGTTTTGACAAAATATCTAAAAATGAAAAATACAAATACAAATCTTGGTATTCTTCTTGGTCTTGATCTTGACTTGATCTTTTCTTCATCGTCGTGTTCCCGAAGCTTCCTATTGTGCTTGACTTGGGAATACAAATCTTTGGCGAACTTCAAACTTGTGAGTCTTGATGTGGAGCCGTCAAATCAACCTGTTTTATCCTGAAATTCTTTTCAACAAACATTGTTAAATACATAACTAGATATGGTTTGTTATCATCAAAATATCCAACAAGATATAGGGCTAATGGCCTTTGGCCAACAATCTCCCCCTTTTTGATGATGACAAAACATATTTAGTTATCACAAATAATTTGGGTAGAGACTTCAAATGAAGCTCCCCCTCAACATATGCATATAATAAAACATCATACTCAGGCATATATATTTTGCAAAAGATAACAATCCATGTCAACACATTTTCATGACATGTCAACACATTTTCATGACATAAAAGAAGATGAATAACACATGTTTATAAAAGAAAATACTACCACAAACCAGTAGATAACATAACCAAGAGTAGTCCACACAAAGTACATGTCCAAACCAAATACATATCCAGCCACAAAAGATAAAGTCAAGTACATAAAAAATACAGCAAAAAGTCTCTCCACAAATAACTCTCCCCCTTTTTGACATCATCAAAATAGGGGAAAGTTACTCTCATCACTTGGCAGCATCGTCGTCCTCATCGTCTTCCTCTTCTTCCTCGTACTCAGATGAAGATGAGCTCTTTTTAGCGTCCATCTTCTTATCACCGTCGTCGTCTTCGTCCGAAGAAGAAGAAGAATAAGTGGAAGGAGCTACCTCCGTCGGATCAACGCCGAGCACCTTTGGCCGAGGTGGTGGAACGGATGAAGGGGCTCTGGTAGGAAATGGAGGACCGGTGGCAGGAAGTGAACGAGCAAAAGTAGTGGGATCAGGAGGAAACATGGCGAACTTCGTAAAGAGAGCCTCAAATTGCATATCCATGAATCTCATAGAATCGGCAAAATAAGACATATCGTTACGAATCCCACGAATCTGAGAGTTTGTCTCCTCACGGGAAGCTGCCTCTCGCTTGAAACGGGCGTCCAACTCAGCCCGAAAAGCTGTCTCCCGCTGCTCAATCCAAGACTGGTGTTCCTGAATCTGAAATGAAATCATGGCCTGAAGATCTGAAGGTGAAACATAGCCAGGAGCAGAAGAAGATCCAGGAGCAGATGAAGATCCAGGAAAAGTAGGAGGGGGAACAGGAGGTTGCACAGGTGCGTGACGACGCAGCTGAGCTTCCATCCTTTTCAGCAGAACTCCATCAATATCGATTTGAGGATCATCAGAAGTCTCAGAAGAAAGGTCAAATCCTAGAGATTTAAGAATGCGGGTGATAATCATGCCCAATGGTAAACCCCTACCGGATATACGAAACTGATCAGATGCCATGTGAGAGGCAATGATACGGGGAAAGTTTACCTTAATGCCTCGCAAGAGACAATATATAATCAAAGGTACTGAACCCCTAACATGACTATATTCTCCTGATTTGGGGATAATGTTATAAAAGATGATCTTGGCCAAAACTTGGAAAGTGAGAGAGAATTTGCTCACAACCTCGTTCCTAACCAAGCCGGGGTTGTCATCCCCGTGAATCAGTGTGGATGCGGTGAGCGTAGACTCACCCTCCGGATAATCAAAGTCATGAAGGTCATGAGTATATACATCAGCTCCACCAGGGGAGAGATGAAGGATATCAGCAAATTGACCTATGTCTAGGTTAATGTCCCTGCCAAGGACCCTAGAGAAAATACGATTCCCATCGAATGAGAAGTTGGCATAGAAATACGGCACAAGGGAAGTGTAAACTTGTTCTTTGATGGATAAGAACTCGTTCAAGGAATTGTTTTGTAAAATATGGGGGATATCTAGATGATCAAAGTCTTGAATAACAACAAATCTCCCAGAAATAATGTTTCTTTTAGAGAGATTGACAAAACGATTTTCAGCAGACTCATTTATGAAGGGTCTTTTAGGTTTAGGGGTGTGGGAAGATGTTTGAGCCACTGATTTCCCCTTCTCAGTCCTAGTTCTCTTAGAAGTAGACATGATTTAGAATAAAAATCAGATTTTTAGGTCAACACAAGTTAGGGCATGATCTAGAAAGTTGTAGCAACCTAAATCTTGACAAAGGATAGTAGATCTAGAAATTAGAAGTGAAGAACAAGGAGAAAAATCCGATTTTTACCTTAACTGTGAAGGATGAAACCCTAGATCAGAGACAGCCGAATTTCTTCGAATCCAGCGGATGGATGCACCTGAAATTGAAGATCCGGCACTAGAAGTAGGAAATACAAGTGGGTTTTAAATTGATTTGAGATTGGATGAGAGATTGGAGAGATAGAAAAATTTTGGAGAAGAGAGAGATGGGTTCCGTAGCCAGCAAGTGAGGAGAGAGAGAGAGAGAAAAGTCAAAATAAATAGCCGATTTGGGGCAGAAATCGACGATCGGTCGACCGGCCGGTCGACCCAACAAACCCGAGAGCACTGACATTACAGAACGGTCGACCGCCCGGTCGACTCAAGAAACCCGAGAGCTCTGCAGTCTTTCAGCGATCGACCGCCCGGTCGACCCAGAAAACCCGAGAGCACTGCAAACTTGCAGCGGTCGACCGGATCTAAGGTCGGTCGACCGATGGCAGATAAAAAATAAAAGGCATTTTATTTCAGACAAACTCGGTCGACCGCGACTATTTCCGGTCGACCGGTTTTGCCTGAAACACAGATCTGCAGCATCAGCCAGAGGGAAAAATTTTAAAATAAATTTTAATTAAATATAAGAATTATATAAGTATACACACAACATGTTTTAATCTTTATTAGGTCAACTTATCAACCAATATTACATACAAGACATTTTATTTTTAATTTTCATATAAAAACAAAGTTTTTAGAGATGTTGAAGCCGAATACCCAGTGACGGGTTCTGAACTTCATCCTCTTGATTCCTCTTGAATGAGTTGAGGTGCGCAATTGCCATCTCTAAGGTATTTGCTCAAATATGAATTTTACAAAAATTTTATTTCTTAGTTTTGAAAAATACAAAGTGTATATATATATTTAAATAAGCTAGACTAGGCATGACATGTGGACATACTATTGACATGGTATAAAAGATATTAAAGCATGGTATATACACAAACATGATAGAAGAGTATGTTTACATAAGCATATATCATTGTAGCACGAAAGTAAACTAACAATCCTATACATGTATATGTACAACACAAATTCAAAAACTTTTAAATGGAGAAGTTACCGAACAAGGGCAATCTCCAAAATGTAGGTGCCTCCAAGATAGCGATGCAAGCTTGATGTGATCTTTGGGCTTTGTTGCATCTACCACCCGGGCACCGTTTCCCCCTAAGTCTTGGAGGAAGTAGATCCACCTGTTTCATCTAAAATTGGTGGGTCTTTTGGTACCCATACTTTCTTGGGTCCTTTTAGGTTAGTACCGGGGAGAACCCAAACATATTTATTATGCACATTATTTTTAGCAAAACAAAACTTTTCTAAATGGCTTTTGCGGCCACAATGCGTGCATACATAAATTTTACCACTACCATACATATGAGCATGCTTATGAGTGTGTGCATGTTTCCGTGCATGAGCATGGTGTGTATGTTTCCCTTGGGTTACTCCCTTAGGAAACCTAGAAGCAAATTTCTTTAAATCAAAAGCACATTGTTTTAGGGTTGTGTCTAATACTTCAACCCGTTTTTGCATCTCAACAAAATCATTTTTACTACATGATGCAATGGGGGTTTTCCCTTTACAAGCTAGTTTATAATTTGCAAAATCACTTTTTATTTTCTCAAAAGAACTAGACAAATTATTTTTCTCTTTTTCAATAATATTAAGTTTATCTTTCAAAGACTCATTTTTCCTTTTTAACTTTTTATTATGAGATTGCGAAATCTCATATCTATGTTGTAATTCCTCAAAGAAATGTGCAAGTTCATCCATGGTAAGATCATCATCTTCTAAAGTGTTATCAAGGGTTACCTTAGAAGCATCCTCACCGTGTGCCATGAAGCACATATGAGCGGCGTCGTTCTCCTCCTCGGATTCCGACTCCGTGTCATCCCATGTTGCTACCATAGCCTTCTTCTTCCTTGGTACATGCTTGGAGGTGGTTGCTTGGAGAGCGGGGCAATCCGCTATGAGATGTCCGATCTTCTTGCAATGGAAGCAAGGACCGGGTTCTTCTCTTTTCTTCTCATATCTTCCTTGAGGTTTCCCTCTTCGGAAGTTGCTTTGCCGTCCCTTCTTATAGAACATCTTGCCCACCTTCCGGATGAGCATGGCGAAGTCCTCATCGCAATCCTCCGATGAGTCGTCTTCTTCAATAGTGGTTGGAGTTGCTTTGAAGGCGATTGTTTTCATCTTGGGTACCTCCCTTTCTTCTCTTACCTTCATCTCCATCTCATGGGTTTTGAGATTACCAATGAAGCCGGAGAAGTCCATCTCCTCTTTGTCGTTTAGCTCCTTGAGAGTTGTAGCCTTGACTTCCCAAGCTTTGGGAAGAGCCCGAATGACCTTGCGAATCTTTTGGTCATTGTCGATCTTATCTCCTAAAGAAGATAAAGCGTTAGTGATCTTAGTAAAACGAGTGAGCATGTCATCAATGCTCTCATTTTCAAACATATAAAAGTTCTCATATTGAGAACGTAGCAAGTCAATCTTGGCTCTTTTGACTTGTGACGTTCCCTCATGAGTCACAATTAGAATGTTCCAAACCTCAAATGCGGATTTATAATTTATGATGCGTGACAAATCATCCTCATTTAATGCTTGGGTTAATGCATATTGGGCTCTAGCATTAGCTTCATAATCCTTGGAGGTGTCCTCGGACCATGAGCTCTCATCGGTGGTAGGTTCAATGAAATCTTTGGTTATGGCCCTAGCTACTCTAACTCCTAGGGACTTAAGGAATAGGTTCATTTTGACCTTCCAAATAGGAAAGTTCAAACCATCAAACTTGGGTGGGGACTTGATGCTAGAAAAGTCGAGTGAAGCAATGAATGCACAATAAGTATGAATATAACAAATGAATGCCACAAGTAAATATATAGCCAAATGAAGGATCTCCCTAAGGTGGTTAAACCAAATACTAGGGTTAGGCTCCGATACCAATTGAAATCACCTAGAGGGGGGGTGAATAGGTGATGGCTATATGTAATTGGCACAAAATGCGGAATTTAAAATTTAACTAACACAAATAGCTCAAATAGAAGACTTGCAATAAATGAAGCAATTAATAGTGCAAGAAATAAAGAGTTTAGGGTTTAGAGAAATTTGAGCAATCGCAAACACGCCGATATGTTTCCGAGGTTCGAGCCACGCTCTACGTCCCCGCCTTCACACTTGAAGGATTTCCACTATTGAAGATCCCACTGGATCACCAATACAAGGACACACTTGTCCCGTCTCTCGTGATGCCGCAACACCACCTTGAGCACACTAGCTCGCCTTGAGGCCGATGCCTCTACAACTTCACTCAAAAGAAAGATGATCACACTTGATCGAAAATATGCTCACTTGCACAATCCTAGAACCAATTTGTAGATGTAGACTTATGGGATTGTGTAGTGCAAAATCTAGTGAGAAGTAGAGGTAAAGACTTCAAGTAGGTGTCTAAAACTTGGGGCTTTTGGAGAAAAAATTTTGTCTAAAAGAAATCTTTTTGAAGACTTGTAAATCCTTTGAAAAACTCTTGTAAAAATATTCTTGATAGTTATCTAATCATATAGAAGTGACCTCCTATTTATAGGGACCAAAAATTACACCATAAATCCGTTGGGATCAAAAAACAAAAAGAGATCTGTCAGAAAAACTAGCTGTTGGAGTCTGTCAGAAATTCTGACAGAGTCCGGTCGACCGGGTCGGTCGACCGCCAACGGTCAAAAATCCGACCTTTGGGGCTCTGCGGTCGACCGCCCGGTCGACCGATTTTAACCGAGAGCACTGCACAGTTCTCGATCGACCGGGTCGGTCGACTGATACGCACTTGCACAGAAAGTGCGCATCGGTCGACCGTGCGGTCGACCGGATACTGTCAGTTCTGAAAAATCAGAACTGTCAGAATCCAGAAATCTTGGTTTTTGGTTTTAGGTCTAAGATATAAAGTTTTGGATCTTGTAAACACTAGAGTGTGAGCATATGTCACTACTCTAATAGGTTAAAACATTTTGATAGAAATTCTTTTGATAAAAACTTGTTTTTTCCAAATATTATGTTTTTCCAAAAACTTTAAACTATTTTTCCAAAAACTTGATCTAAACATGTTTATCTTTAACTCAAACTTGGAAATAGAATTTTGAAACTTACTTTGAAGTCTAGAACCAATATAAAAGGTGTGTGTAAGTGTAAATCCCATAACTCTACTTCTATCAACTAGGTTTTGACAAAATATCTAAAAATGAAAAATACAAATACAAATCTTGGTATTCTTCTTGGTCTTGATCTTGACTTGATCTTTTCTTCATCGTCGTGTTCCCGAAGCTTCCTATTGTGCTTGACTTGGGAATGCAAATCTTTGGCGAACTCCAAACTTGTGAGTCTTGATGTGGAGCCGTCAAATCAACCTGTTTTATCCTGAAATTCTTTTCAACAAACATTGTTAAATACATAACTAGATATGATTTGTTATCATCAAAATATCCAACAAGATATATGGCTAATGGCCTTTGGGCCAACACTTTGAACGCTTCAAAGACCTCCTTGTCAAATGCCCTCATCATGGAATAGAGAAGTGACGACAATACCATTTTTTATGATGGTTTAGACTACTCAACCAAGACCCTTTTAGAAAACATGTGCCAAGGGGATTCTTGCAGAAGGATGAGCATGAAGGATCAGAAGGATGAGCATGAGGAATGAGATTTATATGAGAATCTAGTTGAAAAGACCATCCAATGGGAACCTACTAGTGAAAGCTCTAGGAATCCAAGCTCCATCTCTTCAAAAGGAGGTCTCCATTCAATGAATGATCCATAGCTAATGAGGCTAAATTAGCTAACCTAGCGAGAAGGCTGGAAGCTTTAAAACTAAGGAACCAAGTTCAGTCAATCAAGTCAGCCCAAACCAATTTTCAACTCAGGGTTGTACTTACTGTCAGGCCATGAATCATGTGTTTGAGGAGTATCCTGTGTTTCAAGCTGAACAACACTTTTCAGAACCGATGAATGCGGCCTTTTCAAGGCCGAACAATGATCCTTATGCTCCAACATACAATCCGGCCTAGAAAAATCACCCAAGTTTATCATGGAGCGAACACAACAATGACCACTCACGGTCGAACCAGGCAAGCCACTTCCATCATCCTAATAATTCTTCCAATCATCAACCCAACTTTTCAAATTACCCTCACAATTCTCACAACAATTTTTCAAATTATCAACAAAATTTTCCCAACCAAGCTCCACCATCTTCCTTTCAAAATCCTCAACTTGAAAGGAGAATGACTGATTTTGAGAGAAATATGGAAAGCTACATGAAGAACCAAGATTCCCTTATGCATATAATACAGAGGCTAGAGGGTCAAATGAACCAGTTAGCCAATCCACAACATGAGAGGCAAAAGGGCCCAGTTAACCAATTATGAATCTTAGGAATTCTCAACAAGCTCATTTGGTTGAGGATCAATCATTGAATTAATGCAATGCTGTTCATACATGAGGTCAGGAAAGAAAGTTGATAACCAAGTGTCAACACCACCCAATCCCAGTCAGTACAATCACACTCCAGCATCCACCTCATCTAGTCCCAATCCTTCCAAATCTGATGAATCTAAAGCAGATAAGTCAACTAGTCAGGTGTACAAGCCTATAGTACCATTTCCTAATAGGCTAAAGAATAACAAGCAGAATCCACACATGGATAAAATAATTGAGATCTTCAACTAAGTGAAGATAAATGTGTCACTCCTTGATGCCATCTAACAGTCCCATCCTATATAAAATTTCTTAAAGACGTGTGCACCAAGAAGAGAAAGACTAATGAACCCAAGAAAGTCTTCTTAGCCACTAACATTAGTGAGCTACTGTCGGGTCTGATCCCTGTCAAGTACAAAGATCTGGGTTGTCCCACCACTGCCTGCACTATAGGACAAGCCGAGATTAGTCACACACTTCTTGACTTGGGAGCGAGTATCAACCTACTTCCATTCTCAGTTTATCAACAACTCGGGTTGGGCAATCTTAGTCCAACTCGAGTCACAATCCAACTGGTTGACCATTCTGTGAAAGTTCTAAAGGGAGAAATTAATGATGTCCTTATCCGGGTTAGGGAGTTTATCTACCCAGTTGATTTCATAATTCTTGAGACACAACCTGTGTCCAATCTTAGGGCTCAAACTCCTGTTATCCTAGGGCGCCCATTCCTTACTGCTGCCATGCTATTATTAATTGTAAAAATTGGTCTATGAGATTAACCTTTGGGGACATGAATAGAGAAGTCAATGTCTTCAACCTAGAAAACAAACCTCGTAAGATAAGAGACCAAACATTTAAGGTAAACTTTGTTGAAAATAATTGTGATGAAGAAATTGAAGGTATAGAAAATGAGTCTCTATTTCTTGATGAATTATTTAAGAATGAATGTGATTATCTTAATGATAAGGCATATGTCAGAGATCCTATTTTAGAGTCCCCTTTTAAAAAAGAAAATTTGATTTGAATATCTTCACTTTCGCTGAGCCAATCAATAATATATCGCAAGAGAATATAATTTAAGAACCTCCGATTGACATACTCTTTGAAAACCTTTTCGATGAAGAACTCATGTGTATGGATGAATCGACTAGGAATATTTGGTTAATTACACATCTCCAGGGGAAAGCGTTGACCTAAAATTTGAGGAGATATATGGAACGGAGCTGAATTCCTAGGCATTCATAGTGAGGAAGTTCCAACTGAGAAGTATGGTGGAGATTAATTTTTGAATAATGAATGTAAAAATATGAGAAAGAAACACCTAAAGAAGGTGAGACTGGGAGGAAGAGAGCTAAAATGACAAAAAAAAATGGCCTCCCCACTATGCCCTATAAAGAGGACCCATTGGAATGATGGGAAGAGTGCTAGAGGGATGAGACCTAAAAAGATCTAGATGTGAGAGAAACTTGATATTGTACATATTTTTGTATAATATATGCACCTCTTTTACATTTCATTTGATGCATCTATACATTTCTTTCATACATTGGGGACAATACATGAGATAAGTGTGAGGGAGAGCCCTAACATGACTAATATAACTAAAAATTTTTTTTTTGAAAGGTAAGAAAAATATTTTGATATATTTTTTGTAAGAAATTAAGTCAATTTTAAGGAATAGAAAAATCATAATTAGGATTTCTTACACTTGGTCAAAATAAGGTGACTTGTTTGATTTTCAGGGTTAAGAAGAAATTAATGAAAGTAATTTAGTCTTGTTCTTTACCTTGAAAAAATATGCACACTTTATACACTTACACACTTAGGGTTCAAAGACAAAAAATTCTTATGCCTTGTTAAAAAAGAAAAAAAAAGGAAAAAAAAAGAAAAAAGAATATATATGCAAATCTAATTATTGATTAGCTAAGTGCTTTGGCCTAAGCAAGCCTTGGTATTTATGTAAAAGATAGTTAGATAAGTTTTAATATATATATATATATATATATATATATATATATATATAACCTCTGATTAAGCTGGGTATTTGTGCCTCATGAAGCATAAGTATTCACGCCAAAAAGGGGTACATTTTATAAATAAAAACCCTTAGTTTCGTGGCCTTGTCTGCTCGAGTGTTTAAGTCCTTAGGGTGTTTTCTCACTTGGTGCCCTAAGACTGTCCAGTTTGGGTGTCATCGACTAAAAGCCCGTTACATGGGCAGCTTAGAAAGCCTAATGGAATTAAGGAATATATACCATCAAAAATAAATATAAATAAGGCATAAGAGTTAATGTTAAAGAATCTTAGTCAAACTTCATGGTCATGAAGGTGCATATGATTCAGAGTAAAGTAATAGACTAGATGAGAAATACAATTTGACTCCTTAATTTGATTGATGACATGTTTTTGAATAGAGACTAAGTTTAGGAATGAAAAATTTGATATTCCTATAACTTGTAAATTACTTAAACTCTCACAAATATACTTCAAATATTTTCTTTCTTTTCAAAATGCTTTTCAAAAATACCAACATTTTTTTCTTTCTTATGGATTTTGTGGGTGGAATCCATTAAAAATCCTTACGAGACAAAACTCATCCTCTAGGGATACCTAGAGGTTTAACGGCTTATTATACATGCTCAGTGCAATAGAGTGACCAGCGAATGTGGTCTAATAATCTATTAGGATTAGTTTGCTGGCCCAATGGCCTTCCACTCTAGTTTTGATGATGATCAACACTCATGTAGTTATGTTTACTAATATTCTTGTGTTTCTAAGTTTCAGATCATTAACAGGATATTAGTTGGTGATTAGCTTCAACAAGGAGTTTAGAAGTTTTTCATGTTGATTCCGGTGCCAAAGCTTAAAGATCATACCTTTGCACTTGGAGGATCACGCGTTTGGGATCGAGTCTACTTGAAGATGGAAGATCGACAAGAAGACTTAGGTATCCTAGTTTAGATAGAGTTTTAGATCCATTTGTAAAGCTTAGTTTAGTTGATATGCTCAAGTGCACAAAACACACACGTTTCATGATTTGGTTTTTGGTTTTCATGAATAGTTTATCAAAACAAGTTTAAATTGATATATGTATAGTTGCTTCATTCTATACATGCATGCTTAATTTTTAAACAAACTTATTTTGACTATCCTATTCATGTTTTGGAAAATTCTAGTTTGATAAAATACAAGTTTTGTTTTTGATAAAATTGGCAAGACACAAAAATGAATTGATATGATTGATATATGTCTTGAAATTTTTATCACAAGTTTGGTTATCAAAGTAAAATGATAAAACAAGTTTTAGAAAAACAATTTTTTAGAAAAACAGTTTTTATTGTGATTAAAACTATTTTTTAGATTTACTGTGATTTTATGGGATTTTTATTGAGTGAAAAGACCTATTTTCAAATCCCGTATCTGTGCAGTTCTGCACTGTGCCTGCCAGGCCAGTACGGTCGACCGGACCGGTCGACCGCACCAAGGGCCGGTCGACCGGGCCGGTCGACCGATGTGCACAGACGTGCACGTCTGTTAGGCACAGTGGACGGTCGACCGGGCCGGTCGACCGGGTTGAGAGCTCTGCTCTCGGGAATTTTCGGTCGACCGGACCGGTCGACCGCTGCTGCCCAACGGTCACATTTTTGACCGTTGGCGGTCGACCGGGCCGGTCGACCGGCAGTTGGTCAGACTGCCACATCAGCCTAACGGCTAGTTTTTCCTAGGGGCTATATATACCCCATTTCTCCATTGTTTTGGCTAAGAATTTTTGAGCTAAAAATTTTCAGTTTTCTGAAGAGTTTAAAAGAGTTTTAAAGAGTTTTTAAGTCAAAAAGATTTCATCTTATTTGTTTTTGGGTTTTTGGAAATCAAAGAAAGCTAGGGTTTTGGGAGATTGTTTTGTTTTTCATTTTCTAACATTTACAAGTGATTTCCCAAATAGTTTTTCTTTGTTGCTGGTTTCCAAAAACACCTTGTTTCCACACTTGAGCTATATCATCTATCCTAAACTATTAGGATCTTGTTTTTGTGGAAAAAGAAAAGAGAAAAAGAAAGAGAAGAGTTTGAGGTTGTTTGTTGTAAACCTCTAAGTTGTACACCCTTATTCTTGTTGTATCCCTCTTCGGTAGAGGTGATCGGGTGATTGGTTTGTGAGCCTCTTAGGTAGAGTGTTTGTTGTAGTTGGCTACGGGCCGTATCCCTCTTCGGTAGAGGTGGATTGTGGTTGTATAGCCTCGGTGGCTTTGTAAGTTGAGAGAGGAGTTTGATACTCCTTATAGTGGATTGGGAAATCCTACACGGTGGTGTAGGCGGGGATGTAGAGTTGGGTACTCGAACCTCGAAACAAATTTGTGTGTTTGCGTTTGATCCTATTGTCTCTCAACTCTACTCTCCTTAATTTGTGCAATCATCATTCATTTCATACAAGCATCATTCATTTCATACTTATTATATATTTGCTTGTGTTGCCTTGCATCTTATTCATATTGCCATATCATATATTGCTTGTGTTATGCCTTGCATCTCTTATTGCTATATCCTTGATTGCTTGGCTTGATTGTGTGTGCACATTGCTAGGATTGCTTGTGTGTGTGTGCCTAATTTGTACTCATCCAACAAGAGCTTCACATAGCACCTCAACCCATTTCAAGGGGAATCAAGAGGAGTTAGTCCAGAGCCTCGCAAGGGAATTCGGCTACACTTGTTGTATTGTATGAGTTTGTGCAACATTTGCATTAGCTTCCGCATTTAGCGCACTTAGTTTGCATTTAGTTTCTTAGATTAGCACTTACACCTATTCACCCCCCCTCTAGGTGTTTTTTCAATTGGTATCAGAGCTAGTGCTCCTGATACTTAGGCTTAACATCCTAGGAGTGATCCATTTGCTTGCTAATCTCATTTGCATTTGTTTGTTTGCACATTCATAGTTTACCATGGACTTCATGACCCCTCCTAGCTTTGACCCTTCCAACATTGATGTTTGGAAGTATAGGATGTCCATGTACCTAAAGACCCTAGGTTTGCATGTCTTCCTTGCCGCCACCAAGAGATGTTATCTTGGTGATTGCAATCATATAGGGGCCAATGCACAAGCCCTAGAGGCTATTAGAAGCACATTACCTAAAGATTATCTTATGTGTGTTTCTAATCTTGATTCCGCTTTTGCAGTGTGGAACAAGTTGACAACAACCACCAACACCTCCAAGCTTCAAGTCCAAATCCAAGAAGAGGAATTTAGTGGAGAATCCGATTCTCAATGCTTCATGGTCCAAGGGAATGACTCCCTTGAGGTACATTCGGAACCCCACTATGATAGTGATGATGATGCTAGTTCTTCAAGAAATGATATTGTTGATCCACATGCTTTGAATGAAGAACTTTCAATTGTTTGTGAAAAATTAATTGAGAAGTATAAGATTTTGAAAAGAAAAGTCTAGGAATAGAAAAAGAAAATAAGTGTTTGAATTCTAGACTTAATATTGCTTTGCAAGAGAAAGAGGAGATCTCTAATGATAGGGATTCATTAAGATCTCAACTTAATCTTGTATTAAAAGAAAATGAATTTTGAAAAATAAAAATGATTGTGAAAACCTTTTAAAGAAGAATGAAAACTTGTCTTCTAAATTGATTTTGTTTTAAAGAGAATGTTGCTTTGAAAAACAAAATTATTTCTATTTCAAATGACTTGAATGCTTGTTTAGAGAAAAATAATGTTTTACATAATAAGATTGATTCTCATGTTTGCCATGCTAGGGTAGTTTCACCTAAATCACCCATTGCATGTTCCACTTCTTCTATGCTTGAGAATGATATAAATTTGTTAAAGAAGAAAATGGATTGTTTGGGCTCCACTATGAGCCAATGTGCTAAGAACCATACACATTTGGAATCCTTGATTCGAAAGAAACAAGTTCCATCATTTATGCATGCACACCCTTCACGGCATACACATGCTCCACACGGACACCATCAACACATGTATGCTCATGTGTACACTTGTACACATTGTGGACGTAAGGGCCATCTTGCTAAATTTTGCTATGATCGTTTACATGTTGAAAATTTAGCCAAGAAGTTTGTTTGGGTTAGAGAAGGTACTAACCCCCATGGACCCAATAAGAGATGGGTACCAAAGACCACCCCTCCTATTATTTTTGATGTAGGTGTGGGCTCTCACATGACGTGAGAGTGATGACACCTTGGAGTGGATGCGTTCCGGACTTAAAGGAAATCAATTGGATGCATCACTTTCAAGGGAAGATTGGTGGAGATGACCACCATGTTTGGAGACAAGGAGAGTTGCTTCTTCGGTTTGGTAACAATCATTTACTCCCATTTATTGTTTACATGCTTTCCATGTTTTAATGTTTATAGCATGTTTTTGATGTCTATGGATTAGTATGTTCATTCCATGTTTATTAGATCCTTGACATACATATATAGTATTTGAGACACACATGCTTATATGAACCCATAATTAGTGTTCTCACTTTTGTTTGAGCTATAATGTACATCATGAATCTAATACATGTGAATTCACATAATAATCATGTTTTAGTTTTCCATGATGACTTTTATCATGATGATTTTTTTATTTATTTTGATGCTTCTTGTTAAGATTACTTGTTTAGATGTTAGTTTTCATTAAGACTAGGAATTATACTTGTACATATAGTGGGCCACAAATAAATCTATATATGTTTGAGCTTGAATACTTATTTGAACCCATTAGATGTGCTAGTATAGTCTAGTTTTGATGATCCGTACATTTTAGACTTGTATTCATATTTTTGGATTTATATGAGTTTTGATTTCATGTATATGTTTGTTTTGCCAAACTTGAAGATATACATGTATACCCCTTGAGTCATTTGCCTTTCATGCAAATCTATATTAGACTCAATTGTGTTTAGGGATATGTATGTATACTTAGTGTATTGACAATTCATACATATACCTTGAAATGAAATTGGTTTTTAGATGAAAATTTAGTTTTTCATGTTTCATGTATTTATGTTTAACTTCATGTATATGTCTATCTAGTTCAAACTAATCTTATACATATACATCTTTTGAGCCACGTGCCTTCATGAATATACATTTAGTGGACTCGTTGAGTTTTGGATATGTATGTATATTTTAGCTTGTATTAGATATACATATGCCTTGAAGATTAAATAAGTAGTTTTATATGATTTTTCATGTTTTGATGGAATTATGTTTTAAGGAATAATTGAGCTTAATGAAATATTTTTCATGATTATGATCTTCACATATTATTTGTACACTCATATCTATTGCTCATGTTTTGTTTCTCATGAGTTATGCTTTATTGGTTAGAGTGATGATTATCATGTGAATTTCAATTTTGTTTTATTCCTTGCTTGAAGGATTTCGTGCTAGTTAACAAGTTTTCCATTTAACTAGTTGCGGCGTTCTTCATTTTGGTAGTGATTTTCAAACAAAACTACATTTTTAAATCTATCTTTGAAAACCCCTACCTTCAAAGGGCGGTAGGATGGGAGATCATGTTCATGTATGCCCTAAATTGAAAATCTTTAAAACTTGAATTATGATTGGGTGGTATATAATATGATGTATACACTTGAACTTATTGTTATGTCAATTGGTATCATTGAACTCTTTCAATTGGTATCATTTTGATCTTCTTGTATACTCATATATGTTTTGTATGTATGTATGCTTTAAATTCCAAGTATATCAATTTCTATTGGTATCTATCTTTCATACATATATATGTTTGTGTTTATGCTAGTGCTTGAGTTTCAATTTTGTTTAAATTGATTACTTTTAAATTGTTATCAAGACTATGCATGTCTTTAGTTTGTTTTTCATAAAGGGGGAGAAAATTTGATTTTGTATTTCAATTGGTATTTGTACTCCCACTCTTTATGATTAAAAGTTGTTATTTTAAACATATGATGATTTTGTATTTGATCTTCTTGTTTATATGTTTTTAAAATGAACAATTCTTACAATTGGTATCAATGTTTCTATGTAAAATCTTTTCAATTGGTAAAATATTTACAATTGGTATCATATTTAAGAAATTCAAAATTTGTTTTAGTATCAAGATTCATGTTTTAGGAATTCAAGATTTATGTTTAATTACAATTGGTATTTCCAAAATTTTGTTTAAAGAAAATATTCAAAGTTTTGATTTGTATTGCTTATATGCAAGGAGAGCTTAACATCTCTTCATATAGATTCATGTTGAGTGTATTGTGTATTGAAGAGCTTCACATCTCTTCTTTATGTGGTACACGTGTGTAGGGGGAGCTTCACATCTCCTCTTATTCATTACATAATGTGTGTTATGTGAATTAGGGCTTAACTTCCCTCCTTCATGTAATGCATATGTGTAGGGAAGCTAACTTAGCGTCTTCCTCTTCATGAATGTATATAGCATATAACACTTATTATCCTTGTTTACTTTCTTTTGGTATCAAGATGCTTCATTGACATATTTTCAAATGATATCATGTTTTTAAAGTCACCCCTTATTGACTTTGTTTTTGTTTTAGACAAAAAGGGGGAGAACATTGTTTGCATTGTTTTGTTTGACATAAAGGGGAAGAAAGATTTTTACCCCTCGTTTTATCTATGGTTTTGATTACCCCTTTGTTGATGATTGACAAAAAGGGGGAGAAGAATTTGAGTTTTGTTTTTATATATGCATGATTGTGTTTTTGCATATACCAAGTTCATGCATAGGGATAAATAATAAGATATGATGCATGCTTTTGTTTAGTATCATGTGCTTTCATTGCATATCTATTATGTTTATTGTGATGCATGAGTTAAGGGGGAGCTTCCTTGAAGCTTATCTTTAATCCATGCATATATAACTCCATGAGTTTTGTCATCATCAAAAAGGGGGAGATTGTTGGCCCAATGGCCTTCCACTCTAGTTTTGATGATGATCAACACTCATGTAGTTATGTTTACTAATATTCTTGTGTTTCTAAGTTTCAGATCATTAACAGGATATTAGTTGGTGATTAGCTTCAACAAGGAGTTTAGAAGTTTTTCATGTTGATTCCGGTGCCAAAGCTTAAAGATCATACCTTTGCACTTGGAGGATCACGCGTTTGGGATCGAGTCTACTTGAAGATGGAAGATCGACAAGAAGACTTAGGTATCCTAGTTTAGATAGAGTTTTAGATCCATTTGTAAAGCTTAGTTTAGTTGATATGCTCAAGTGCACAAAACACACACGTTTCATGATTTGTTTTTTGGTTTTCATGAATAGTTTATCAAAACAAGTTTAAATTGATATATGTATAGTTGCTTCATTCTATACATGCATGCTTAATTTTTTAAACAAACTTATTTTGACTATCCTATTCATGTTTTGGAAAGTTCTAGTTTGATAAAATACAAGTTTTGTTTTTGATAAAATTGGCAAGACACAAAAATGAATTGATATGATTGATATATGTCTTGAAATTTTTATCACAAGTTTGGTTATCAAAGTAAAATGATAAAACAAGTTTTAGAAAAACAATTTTTTAGAAAAACAGTTTTTATTGTGATTAAAACTATTTTTTAGATTTACTGTGATTTTATGGGATTTTTATTGAGTGAAAAGACCTATTTTCAAATCCCGTATCTGTGCAGTTCTGCACTGTGCCTGCCAGGCCAGTACGGTCGACCGGACCGGTCGACCGCACCAAGGGCCGGTCGACCGGGCCGGTCGACCGATGTGCACAGACGTGCACGTCTGTTAGGCACAGTGGACGGTCGACCGGGCCGGTCGACCGGGTTGAGAGCTCTGCTCTCGGGAATTTTCGGTCGACCGGACCGGTCGACCGCTGCTGCCCAACGGTCACATTTTTGACCGTTGGCGGTCGACCGGGCCGGTCGACCGGCAGTTGGTCAGACTGCCACATCAGCCTAACGGCTAGTTTTTCCTAGGGGCTATATATACCCCATTTCTCCATTGTTTTGGCTAAGAATTTTTGAGCTAAAAATTTTCAGTTTTCTGAAGAGTTTAAAAGAGTTTTAAAAGAGTTTTTAAGTCAAAAAGATTTCATCTTATTTGTTTTTGGGTTTTTGGAAAATCAAAGAAAGCTAGGGTTTTGGGAGATTGTTTTGTTTTCATTTTCTAACATTTACAAGTGATTTCCCAAATAGTTTTCTTTGTTGCTGGTTTCCAAAAACACCTTGTTTCCACACTTGAGCTATATCATCTATCCTAAACTATTAGGATCTTGTTTTTGTGGAAAAAGAAAAGAGAAAAAGAAAGAGAAGAGTTTGAGGTTGTTTGTTGTAAACCTCTAAGTTGTACACCCTTATTCTTGTTGTATCCCTCTTCGGTAGAGGTGATCGGGTGATTGGTTTGTGAGCCTCTTAGGTAGAGGTGTTTGTTGTAGTTGGCTACGGGCCGTATCCCTCTTCGGTAGAGGTGGATTGTGGTTGTATAGCCTCGGTGGCTTTGTAAGTTGAGAGAGGAGTTTGATACTCCTTATAGTGGATTGGGAAATCCTACACGGTGGTGTAGGCGGGGATGTAGAGTTGGGTACTCGAACCTCGAAACAAATTTGTGTGTTTGCGTTTGATCCTATTGTCTCTCAACTCTACTCTCCTTAATTTGTGCAATCATCATTCATTTCATACAAGCATCATTCATTTCATACTTATTATATATTTGCTTGTGTTGCCTTGCATCTTATTCATATTGCCATATCATATATTGCTTGTGTTATGCCTTGCATCTCTTATTGCTATATCCTTGATTGCTTGGCTTGATTGTGTGTGCACATTGCTAGGATTGCTTGTGTGTGTGTGCTAATTTGTACTCATCCAACAAGAGCTTCACATAGCACCTCAACCCATTTCAAGGGGAATCAAGAGGAGTTAGTCCAGAGCCTCGCAAGGGGAATTCGGCTACACTTGTTGTATTGTATGAGTTTGTGCAACATTTGCATTAGCTTCCGCATTTAGCGCACTTAGTTTGCATTTAGTTTCTTAGATTAGCACTTACACCTATTCACCCCCCCTCTAGGTGTTTTTTCAATTGGTATCAGAGCTAGTGCTCCTGATACTTAGGCTTAACATCCTAGGAGTGATCCATTTGCTTGCTAATCTCATTTGCATTTGTTTGTTTGCACATTCATAGTTTACCATGGACTTCATGACCCCTCCTAGCTTTGACCCTTCCAACATTGATGTTTGGAAGTATAGGATGTCCATGTACCTAAAGACCCTAGGTTTGCATGTCTTCCTTGCCGCCACCAAGAGATGTTATCTTGGTGATTGCAATCATATAGGGGCCAATGCACAAGCCCTAGAGGCTATTAGAAGCACATTACCTAAAGATTATCTTATGTGTGTTTCTAATCTTGATTCCGCTTTTGCAGTGTGGAACAAGTTGACAACAACCACCAACACCTCCAAGCTTCAAGTCCAAATCCAAGAAGAGGAATTTAGTGGAGAATCCGATTCTCAATGCTTCATGGTCCAAGGGAATGACTCCCTTGAGGTACATTCGGAACCCCACTATGATAGTGATGATGATGCTAGTTCTTCAAGAAATGATATTGTTGATCCACATGCTTTGAATGAAGAACTTTCAATTGTTTGTGAAAAATTAATTGAGAAGTATAAGATTTTGAAAAAGAAAAGTCTAGGAATAGAAAAAGAAAATAAGTGTTTGAATTCTAGACTTAATATTGCTTTGCAAGAGAAAGAGGAGATCTCTAATGATAGGGATTCATTAAGATCTCAACTTAATCTTGTATTAAAAGAAAATGAATTTTTGAAAAAATAAAAATGATTGTGAAAACCTTTTAAAGAAGAATAAAAACTTGTCTTCTAAAATTGATTTTGTTTTAAAAGAGAATGTTGCTTTGAAAAATAAAATTATTTCTATTTCAAATGACTTGAATGCTTGTTTAGAGAAAAATAATGTTTTACATAATAAGATTGATTCTCATGTTTGCCATGCTAGGGTAGTTTCACCTAAATCACCCATTGCATGTTCCACTTCTTCTATGCTTGAGAATGATATAATTTGTTAAGAAGAAAATGGATTGTTTGGGCTCCACTATGAGCCAATGTGCTAAGAACCATACACATTTGGAATCCTTGATTCGAAAGAAACAAGTTCCATCATTTATGCATGCACACCCTTCACGGCATACACATGCTCCACACGGACACCATCAACACATGTATGCTCATGTGTACACTTGTACACATTGTGGACGTAAGGGCCATCTTGCTAATTTTGCTATGATCGTTTACATGTTGAAAATTTAGCCAAGAAGTTTGTTTGGGTTAGAGAAGGTACTAACCCCCATGGACCCAATAAGAGATGGGTACCAAAGACCACCCCTCCTATTATTTTTGATGTAGGTGTGGGCTCTCACATGACGTGAGAGTGATGACACCTTGGAGTGGATGCGTTCCGGACTTAAAGGAAATCAATTGGATGCATCACTTTCAAGGGAAGATTTGGTGGAGATGACCACCATGTTTTGGAGACAAGGAGAGTTGCTTCTTCGGTTTTGGTAACAATCCTTTACTCCCATTTATTGTTACATGCTTTCCATGTTTTAATGTTTATAGCATGTTTTTGATGTCTATGGATTAGTATGTTCATTCCATTTTTATTAGATCCTTGACATACATATATAGTATTTGAGACACACATGCTTATATGAACCCATAATTAGTGTTCTCACTTTTGTTTGAGCTATAATGTACATCATGAATCTATTACATGTGAATTCACATAATAATCATGTTTTAGTTTTCCATGATGACTTTTATCATGATGATTTTGTATTTGTTTTGATGCTTCTTGTTAAGATTACTTGTTTAGATGTTAGTTTTCATTAAGACTAGGAATTATACTTGTACATATAGTGGGCCACAAATAAATCTATATATGTTTGAGCTTGAATGCTTATTTGAACCCATTAGATGTGCTAGTATAGTCTAGTTTTGATGATCCGTACATTTTAGACTTGTATTCATATTTTTGGATTTATATGAGTTTTGATTTCATGTATATGTTTGTTTTGCCAAACTTGAAGATATACATGTATACCCCTTGAGTCATTTGCCTTTCATGCAAATCTATATTTAGACTCAATTGTGTTTAGGGATATGTATGTATACTTAGTGTATTGACAATTCATACATATACCTTGAAATGAAATTGGTTTTTAGATGAAAATTTAGTTTTTTCATGTTTCATGTATTTATGTTTAACTTCATGTATATGTCTATCTAGTTCAAACTAATCTTATACATATACATCTTTTGAGCCACGTGCCTTCATGAATATACATTTAGTGGACTCGTTGAGTTTTGGATATGTATGTATATTTTAGCTTGTATTAGATATACATATGCCTTGAAGATTAAATAAGTAGTTTTATATGATTTTTCATGTTTTTGATGGAATTATGTTTTAAGGAATAATTGAGCTTAATGAAATATTTTTCATGATTATGATCTTCACATATTATTTGTACACTCATATCTATTGCTCATGTTTTGTTTCTCATGAGTTATGCTTTATTGGTTAGAGTGATGATTATCATGTGAATTTCAATTTTGTTTTATTCCTTGCTTGAAGGATTTCGTGCTAATTAACAAGTTTTCCATTTAACTAGTTGCGGCGTTCTTCATTTTGGTAGTGATTTTCAAACCAAACTACATTTTTAAATCTATCTTTGAAACCCCTACCTTCAAAGGGCGGTAGGATGGGAGATCATGTTCATGTATGCCCTAAATTGAAAATCTTTAAAACTTGAATTATGATTGGGTGGTATATAATATGATGTATACACTTGAACTTATTGTTATGTCAATTGGTATCATTGAACTCTTTCAATTGGTATCATTTTGATCTTCTTGTATACTCATATATGTTTTGTATGTATGTATGCTTTAAATTCCAAGTATATCAATTTCTATTGGTATCTATCTTTCATACATATATATGTTTGTTTATGCTAGTGCTTGAGTTTCAATTTTGTTTAAATTGATTACTTTTAAATTGTTATCAAGACTATGCATGTCTTTAGTTTGTTTTCATAAAGGGGGAGAAAATTTGATTTTGTATTTCAATTGGTATTTGTACTCCCACTCTTATGATTAAAAGTTGTTATTTTAAACATATGATGATTTTGTATTTGATCTTCTTGTTTATATGTTTTTAAAATGAACAATTCTTACAATTGGTATCAATGTTTCTATGTAAAATCTTTTCAATTGGTAAAATATTTACAATTGGTATCATATTTAGAAATTCAAAATTTGTTTTAGTATCAAGATTCATGTTTTAGGAATTCAAGATTTATGTTAATTACAATTGTATTTCCAAAATTTTGTTTAAAGAAAATATTCAAAGTTTTGATTGTATTGCTTATATGCAAGGAGAGCTTAACATCTCTTCATATAGATTCATGTTGAGTGTATTGTGTATTGAAGAGCTTCACATCTCTTCTTTATGTGGTACACGTGTGTAGGGGGAGCTTCACATCTCCTCTTATTCATTACATAATGTGTGTTATGTGAATAGGGCTTAACTTTCCTCCTTCATGTAATGCATATGTGTAGGGAAGCTAACTTAGCGTCTTCCTCTTCATGAATGTATATAGCATATAACACTTATTATCCTTGTTTACTTTCTTTTGGTATCAAGATGCTTCATTGACATATTTTCAAATGATATCATGTTTTTAAAGTCACCCCTTATGACTTTGTTTTTGTTTTAGACAAAAAGGGGGAGAACATTGTTTGCATTGTTTTGTTTGACATAAAGGGGAAGAAAGATTTTTACCCCTCGTTTTTTTATATGGTTTGATTACCCCTTTGTTGATGATTGACAAAAAGGGGAGAAGAATTGAGTTTTGTTTTTATATATGCATGATTGTGTTTTTGCATATACCAAGTTCATGCATAGGGATAAATAATAAGATATGATGCATGCTTTTGTTTAGTATCATGTGCTTTCATTGCATATCTATTATGTTTATTGTGATGCATGAGTTAAGGGGAGCTTCCTTGAAGCTTATCTTTAATCCATGCATATATAACTCCATGAGTTTTGTCATCATCAAAAAGGGGGAGATTGTTGGCCCAATGGCCTTCCACTCTAGTTTTGATGATGATCAACACTCATGTAGTTATGTTTACTAATATTCTTGTGTTTCTAAGTTTCAGATCATTAACAGGATATTAGTTGGTGATTAGCTTCAACAAGGAGTTTAGAAGTTTTTCATGTTGATTCCGGTGCCAAAGCTTAAAGATCATACCTTTGCACTTGGAGGATCACGCGTTTGGGATCGAGTCTACTTGAAGATGGAAGATCGACAAGAAGACTTAGGTATCCTAGTTAGATAGAGTTTAGATCCATTTGTAAAGCTTAGTTTAGTTGATATGCTCAAGTGCACAAAACACACACGTTTCATGATTTGTTTTTGGTTTTTTATGAATAGTTTATCAAAACAAGTTTAAATTGATATATGTATAGTTGCTTCATTCTATACATGCATGCTTAATTTTTTAAACAAACTTATTTGACTATCCTATTCATGTTTGGAAAGTTCTAGTTTGATAAAATACAAGTTTTGTTTTTGATAAAATTGGCAAGACACAAAAATGAATTGATATGATTGATATATGTCTTGAAATTTTTATCACAAGTTTGGTTATCAAAGTAAAATGATAAAACAAGTTTTAGAAAAACAATTTTTAGAAAAACAGTTTTTATTGTGATTAAAACTATTTTTAGATTTACTGTGATTTTATGGGATTTTTATTGAGTGAAAAGACCTATTTTCAAATCCCGTATCTGTGCAGTTCTGCACTGTGCCTGCCAGGCCAGTACGGTCGACCGGACCGGTCGACCGCACCAAGGGCCGGTCGACCGGGGCCGGTCGACCGATTGGCACAGACGTGCACGTCTGTTAGGCACAGTGGACGGTCGACCGGGCGGTCGACCGGGTTGAGAGCTCTGCTCTCGGGAATTTTCGGTCGACCGGACCGGTCGACCGCTGCTGCCCAACGGTCACATTTTTGACCGTTGGCGGTCGACCGGGCCGGTCGACCGGCAGTTGGTCAGACTGCCACATCAGCCTAACGGCTAGTTTTTCTAGGGGCTATATATACCCCATTTCTCCATTGTTTTGGCTAAGAATTTTGAGCTAAAAATTTTCAGTTTTCTGAAGAGTTTAAAAGAGTTTTAAAAGAGTTTTTAAGTCAAAAAGATTTCATCTTATTTGTTTTTGGGTTTTTGGAAAATCAAAGAAAGCTAGGGTTTTGGGAGATTGTTTTGTTTTCATTTCTAACATTTACAAGTGATTTCCCAAATAGTTTTTCTTTGTTGCTGGTTTCCAAAAACACCTTGTTTCCACACTTGAGCTATATCATCTATCCTAAACTATTAGGATCTTGTTTTTGTGGAAAAAGAAAAGAGAAAAAGAAAGAGAAGAGTTTGAGGTTGTTTGTTGTAAACCTCTAAGTTGTAACCCTATTCTTGTTGTATCCCTCTTCGGTAGAGGTGATCGGGTGATTGGTTTGTGAGCCTCTTAGGTAGAGGGTTTGTTGTAGTTGGCTACGGGCCGTATCCTCTTCGGTGTAGAGGTGGATTGTGGTTGTATAGCCTCGGTGGCTTTGTAAGTTGAGAGAGGAGTTTGATACTCCTTATAGTGGATTGGGAAATCCTACACGGTGGGGTAGGCGGGGATGTAGAGTTGGGTACTCGAACCTCGAAACAAATTTGTGTGTTTGCGTTTGATCCTATGTCTCTCAACTCTACTCTCCTTTAATTTGTGCAATCATCATTCATTTCATACAAGCATCATTCATTCATACTTATTATATATTTGTGTGTTGCCTTGCATTCTTATTCATATTGCTATATCATATATTGCTTGTGTTATGCCTTGCATCTCTTTATTGCTATATCCTTGATTGCTTGGCTTGATTGTGTGTGCACATTGCTAGGATTGCTTGTGTGTGTGTGCCTAATTTGTACTCATCCAACAAGAGCTTCACATAGCACCTCAACCCATTTCAAGGGGAATCAAGAGGAGTTAGTCCAGAGCCTCGCAAGGGGAATTCGGCTACACTTGTTGTAGTGTATGAGTTTGTGCAACATTTGCATTAGCTTCCGCATTTAGCGCACTTAGTTTGCATTTAGTTTCTTAGATTAGCACTTACACCTATTCACCCCCCTCTAGGTGTTTTTTCATAGTTTGATGTTTTGCTCGAGGGCGAGTTATCGGTCGCTAATATTGCACATTCATTATCATATTCTCATACTTATTATAGAATAAACTCTGCTTTTCTTAATTATTGTTAAATTTATTTGCAGGCTCATTCCTAAAGGAGGGGAGAGAAATGAGCCCAAAAGCCCGTCAAATTCTAATTTAAATCAGAATTAATTCAAAATTAGTAAATCAAGGATGATCAGGTCGGTTCAGATCGGTTGAAAACTAGTTAGAATAAATCCCTACAAATTAATCGGTTGAAGCCAAAGATCAAAGGCCATTTCGTCAAAATCTCGGACTTAAACTACAAATCCAACTGAAGATAAAAGCAAATCGGAAGCCGGGGAGTACCACCAATAGGGTGTGGCCACCTGGCCACGCCCCTGGCCGCGAAAACATGGCCAAAGCTGCGTTTTCGCGGCTTGGTTAGTGAGTTAGGGAGAGCATTTGCTGCCCTATCTTTGTACACTCTCATAAGTTGGGTTTTGCCTATAAATACTGAGATTTTCAGAGAGTACAGAGAACGACCATGCAGAGATAGAATTTAGTCCACTTTTCATTCTTTTTAGTGTAGGTTTTTATTTTTCTTTTCATGTAATTTTCAGTTTTAATTTATGTAAATCAAAGGAGATCAGAGCTTCATAGGAGAATGAGAATGAAGCTTGTGCTGAGAGTGACACTGGAGTAAGATTTTCTTCTTTTCTCTTATTGTTATAAAATCAAATATGTAGTTCCCCTTTTGTATGTACTTTATTTTTGTTTTCTTCTCTTCTCTCTACCTTTCTTCTTTTGCTACCAATTACTATCCAAGTGAGTCTTAAAGCATCGAAAGAGCCTTGCCTTTGCGAGTGCCAACCGGATAGCTCATGACGATGAATTTTAGTTTCATTCTGTATCACTTCATACTTGCAACGTCTGATGATATAATGTGGAGGAGACGGGAATCAACTCTTATGGGCTATACGTTGATCGCCTCACTTCAAGGTAATATCATTGCAAAAGATTCAAGTAAGCATTTGGCCAAAGAAGGTAAGTAACTTTTAGATTCTTTTCTTTTAATTCTTTATCTTAGAACACCACAACACAATCTATCACTTCTTTTATCACTCCTTTTCTATTTCTTTGTACATATCATTTTAGTTCTCCATCTTCTTGATCTACCATATTTTCCTAATTCAACTTTAACTCAATTTTCCTTTTTCTTTTGAAGAACTAAAGAAGAACTTAACCATACAGTGTAGCCTGAAAGAGAACTTACTAAAAAGCTTCCATCGCTAGTCCCTCCTTTGGATCACGGACCCGCATAACCACTTGCTATTGCGGTAGAATTGAGTAATTCGCACTTTTCATTCTTAGTTCTGAAATTCTGTATTTTTGTGTGCAGGTTTAAACTCAAACAAATTTTGGCGCCGTTGCTGAGGAGGGACGATAAGTTATTTTCTCTTTAAAGTTTACATTTTTGGTAACCTTCTTCTTATTTTTGTGTACAGATTTAAAAACAAGGAATTCTAGCTACAGTGGACATATAAGTGGCTCTGGACTCTGCTCAAGAAAGCAGAGCCCAGACGCCCTCAAATTTTCTTCATTCCTGTGGCAATTTGAGTGAACTACTAACCTGTATTTTCTGCAGGTTGGTTGTAGTATAAAGTTAATATTTGTAACTATCTATTCCCTTGTTTGTCTCACTGTACTTACTTTCTAACCTCAGTAAAACGATATTTGTTAAATGCTAAAAAGGTTTAGACTTTACATTTAGGCACATGTCTAATTCTTTACATTTTACATTACTGTTGAAGAGTACTGGAGCAAAAGGTACGTTTGTATGGCATATAGTTTAGGAAACATTCTTGAGTGATTATTTGCTTGTTGAATGTTACTTTTCTTATCCTGCACACTTTGCACAATCAACCTTAAGGGCATGTCCTATAAACAAGATAAGGTGGGGGGAAGTCATTACCCTCTCTTAGCCCACAAACAATCTCCTCACCCACTAACCCAAGCCTAACTAAAAATGAGTAGACATTGGCCCTAGGGACATCTCGGACTCAAAATAGGAGACTTACCTAAGGGGGAAGTTGATTTGAATCTTACTTTTCCTAAATCGGTGACTAAGGTGAGGATTGAGGGGCGAAACCCCGAAGGCTGGTGGTTTGGCTTAATTAGGCCCGTCGCTTCTGAACGGATACGTCCCACCAATCTTACCCCTACCTGGCCGATTAACTTGTGGTCAGATTCGGCAATATACCCCCAGTGGACAGTCTAACCAGTTAGGAGCCGTCTAGGTCTAAGGTTTACCCTAACATAGGTTGGATTTTTTTGTTTTTTTTTTAGTTGTTTATTAGTTTGTTTTTTTCTTTATTTGTGTTTTATTGTGTGATATGGCTTATAACAACAATTTTTTCAATTTAATGGTAATCCATATTACACACCAAGTTCTTTTTCAGATATTAACACCCCGGCATGTCATAATTTTAACCAACATAGTGTGTCAGATTGGTCTTATCTGAATAAATATAAACCATGCCCTAATCTTATGACCATAATTTCTAGAATAATTTTAACTCTTCACAGAGTCAATAGGGATTCACCTCCCCCGAGTCCAATTTTCAACCAACTTGTCCTCCTATCCACGTTGTCCACAATATTCCAAGATTCATACTCAGTTCCACCAGTGTTAAAATAGAAAACCATCAATTTTGAAAAATGAGTATGCGTGAGTCCAAACAACAATCACAAAATCTGATGGACTCACAATTTCACCACCAATTCCAAAATAACACCTCATTTTTTCAAGACCAATCAACAAAACGATGAACCATTCAACTATGAAAAGATGCTTGAAGCCATGACTCAAGCTCAAAACGCTCATAATCATGACATAGATATGATGGTCCAAACTCTACGCTTCTCACCGTTTGATTATTTCTGATGTCGCTAACCATTTGTTAGAGCTGAAGAATCATGTTGTTTTAGAAAATAAGGTTCCATTTCAGAACAATCATTTGAACTTGTCCAAACTCCAAATTTTGAAAATGACATTGACAGTTTGGCAATTATCCTTTTCTTAAATTGAACTTGAGAATGAATATGATCATGAACCTCAACTTAGAGATTCAATTCTACATCCTAATTCAATTATGACTCCGGTGTCTTCACTGATTTTAATCCTTTCCCGAGTCAACATTGGATCTTGTGCCAATTCATAATGAAATTAAATCGCCCATCTTTGATGTTCATCATATTGAACTAGACCAATTCCTACTTTTGAAAGTCCCATTGATAAATTGGCAAGTTCTCATTTTTATGAAATTGAACTTAATGAGAAATGTGACCTAGATTCTTAATTTGTGATCCACTTCAAATTTCAGAATCAATATTGACTCATGTTTTGTTAACTGACTTGAGTAATATTTTAGAGTCAGTTTTGATTCCCACATCTGTCATTTTTGAACTTGAATCACTAATATTAAGTCGCATTCCATTGTGAGGAAAATGAATGTGGACTTGAGTTTCAACTTCTTGATTTGGACCCACTTTCTGAACCAATCTCGACTCCTGAATCTTACTTGACTTAAGTCACTTTCCTGAGTCAGTATTAGTTCCCGTACTTCCTAAATCCAAGTCAATCATTCTATCTTTTCACACTCCATTTTGGGACAAGGCGGGGTGACAAAATTGACTCCGAAATTAATTATGAATTTAGAAATTAGTTGGGGTTTAAATTTTTAATAAAATCCTTCATGTATACATCATTTTAGTGGGTTATATTAGAGAGATTTCTGGTAGGTTCCTCTGAAACTCCATGCAAAGTCGATTGGGCCGCATTTCGTGGACCATCAGACCACCACCAGAACTACCACATAAGATAGTATTTTCTTTCCTATCTTCTTTTTATGCATCTATGCATTAATTCATACATTAAGGACAATGCATGAGATAGGTGTGGGGGGAGGGTCTGACATAACTTAGCTTTTCCTTTTTATTATTAAACTTTTTAACATTTTCTTTACTTTTAAAAACTTTTTGAAAATAGAAACAATGTT
>JAVJIF010024142.1:0-43740 GCA_038442645.1 Agave tequilana
ATAAATGCTGACATATATACAAACATGCATATCCATACATAACATACAAGGATAAATACAAATCTGCATTATCCAACTAAATTATGTAAAACAAAAGAATGAGCTTAGAATATAACAGGTGAAAAAAATATTTAAAGTACATAACACACAGTAATATCCTTGCCGTTTTACAGATGAATGGCTAAGGGTTGCAATCTTGTTTTGTAATCTTTAAACTGCAAATAATCAGTAATTTAACTATAATTGTGATGCTTATACGTGACAATATTTAATATAAAATATATTAGTTTATAAGTGGCAGATAACTTACCTCATGTTTCTGAAATACTTACGAAAACCAATCCGAATACCCACCTTGAAAAATTGGAAAGTATATATAAAAATGACTTGAATATAATAAATAAAAATAAACAAACATGTCGAGACATCAATGGTATCCTTCTAGCTTTACAACACAAAGAAAAAGCATAGCAAGATGCCAGTTATCATATCTAATATATAACAAGCTCCTATGCAGCAATCAAACTGGACAAAGACCGGCAATTACAGTGACAGGTAACATGTGCAGGTGCACACAATAAAAAGGCTTATATACTGGATCATGGACACTTACACCCTTTTACCATGCATGATTGATGCAAATAATTTATTTCACAACAATAAATAATAAGTTTTAATTATACATGCAAGTAAACATTGCATCTATGAACTGCACAAATTAACCCGCACCTGATTTAGTATATCTTGGATCGAATGAAGCTGAGAGAAAGCTACATCGGGTGTTGGAAGACTTGTGCTGCTCCCCAGATCATCCAAAGAGTCGGTAGAGTTGAGAGGGCTTAAAGAATGTGAGGAAGGGCCTGATGCAGACTGCTGGCTTTTTGCATTTTTTTCTTTTGATTCCTGAAGCCAGTTGCGACATTATACTGACAGAATCTGTAACCTTCATTTTTTTCAGGCAGATCTTTTGTGTTCTCCTAAATTCTTCACCAGCATAGAAGACTCTTCCAATGTGCCGGGAATATCAACTCCTCTGGGAGATTCATCAACACTGATATCTACATTTCCAAGAAAATTATTTTCATGCATCATGATCTCTAATATTGCAGTTGCTATTGAGAAATTATTTTCAGGAAAAGCTCAAATCTTTTAAATAAGTGATATAAACATCTATTTAGAAACATGTGCCCAAGAATCCTCCAGTATTGGAAAAGGCTTGCACATCCTAAAAGCAGTACCCATGATTTTCACAGTAACACAATTTATCAATTTCAAATGAAAAAAAGACTATGAATGGAATGCTAACATTGGCATTCCACAGTTATTAAGTATAAACCAATAGATAGGAACCAGAAAATTAGCAAGTCCCTGATGGCACATAGTAAAAAGAAAGAAAATACCTTGAGAAATTAACACAAACAACATAACTCAAAAAGAACTAATTATGCATTTAACATTATCACTAAACCTATACCCATAGCTAAAGTTATCGATATCGCTGAACACATAACAGGATAAGGTAAAATAGCAGGTGAGCTGTAGTGCAGGAAAGATTTAATATGTTACGGGGAAAATAGCTGGAAAGAATTCATTATGCACTTGCAGTCTAAAGTTATCATCGGATGTATTGTCAAACGAACTCTAAGATGCTTGAGAGTTGAGACAAGCTCTCACATGCATACATGAAAACAGGAAAAGCCAAAGGCCCCTGTATTTCTAGAAGCTTAAAATTTATTTCCCCACACATAATATTTTGTCTGACCCTAATCTCAACAACTATAAGGCTTCCATCAACACCTAACTAAACCTAGTAAAGCATCTTAACTGATACTAATAAGCACAATAATGTTAAGGATGCTCTACAAAAGCATGTCATCTCCATTTATAAATCTTCCATGAGATGGTCTGTGCATTCTATTGTCAATTTATATTTTAACTAATAACCCTCAGAACTCCAGTCCAAGTTAAACAAAACAGTGAGCATTATATGTACCTCTAATCCATACATGTCTCTCCAAATCCCAATTCCGAGCTGTTAATTTCACCCGCACACAAAGTACAGAAAACAAAGTGCCAATCACACCAAATTCATAAAAACAAAATCACAAAGCAGCACATTTTGATCCCTTTAAAGAGGGTGGGTCGGTTGTTGCACAAATCTTCATCATGATCAGATTAAAACCTTATTGTATTTGAATTAAACCATAGTTTTTTATCTGAGTTTGGTGAGGAATTTCATAGGAACTAGATTTGACCCATTTTAGATTAATTAAGATCCAGGTTTGGGTCTTGCTGACCAAATTATAACATAAATTTCTATCCGGCCTCAGTTTTCGCCTATGGACGACATGGAAATACAAAAGTTTGTCATCTTTGAACTACAGGAAGCAACAGAAGAGTCTTATATAAAGTTCTTATGTTTGTCTTCTACTAACAGATGTTGTCGTTAATTGCTTATCCACGATTGACGACGATAATCTTTGCATTAAAGCAAGCACACCTCCCTGAAGATATATTAATACGTTGGCACAGTTCAGAAATTTCAAATGGACTGAAAAGATGCGGAAGAAAATACTTACCAAAAAGAATAGCAACCATCGGCCAATTTTATTTTTCCGTTCTTGAAACCCGCATTCCAAACCTTGACAGAATGCCACCCAGTCATAATAACACGAGGGATGAAACAATACGAGGAAGAAAAGGCATCAAACCTGGTGAATACATTATATGCATTATTGCAATAAGACCAGGAAAGGATCTAAATAAATTGGAGAAAATGTTACAGTAAGCAAAGGCATTCTGAATATTGAAAGCTATTCTGATATTTTGGATCTTCTATTAGCAAATCTTGCACACATCAACAGTAAGTAATCTGTAATCTTCCTATGGGCTCTGGTCATATGACTGAAAGATGAGCAGTATCTTTCATTAATAACATTATAAACCCAAATCTTTCAGACCCTAATTGAAAAAAGAAAAAGAAAAATAGAGAAAAAGCTTTAATTAACTCCTTGCCTAGGATTCATGTGTTATTGTTAGTGAGATTAATGGGTAATTTCTAAACAGGTCACCAAGAAGGAAACTGAAAATCACATGTAACCAAATAACAAACCACATGCAAATTATTTACAAACAGAACCCTAAACAGTATCTTTCATCAATTAGATCACTATTTAAGACCCTAATTAAAAGAAGAAACTAGAAAAATAGAAAAAAGAGGTTCCTTTTTCACTGACCTAAAATTTGAAATCAAGCCCGCCGCTGTGTTCGACCACCGTCATGATCGATCTCCATCATCGCTTCTTGTTGATGATCGCATCCAACTCCAGACGGGGTTCCTTCTTGCATTGGGATACGGTTTTGGGTTCGGATTTGGGTTTGGAAGGGAATGAGAGAAAGGCGAAAGCAAAGGGGATTTGGGATCATGATCGATCCTTACCATCGCTTCTTGTTGAAGCTTTCATCCAATCCAGAGAGGGGTTTCCTTCTTGCTTAGAGATAGGGTTTGGGTGCGGATTTGGTTTGAAGAGAATGGGAGAAAGGGGAGGGACAAAATTGGGGATTTGGTTTTCTTCTCTTTGCTCTCTCCATTCTCACAGAGAGAGAAGGGGTTTTTATAAAGGCAGAGACATTGATGCTTAAGAATTAGCTAACAATCTCTACCCAAATCGGATTCGGACACAGGAGCGTGTTCAATTACACAGCTGGGTCGGTGGAAGCGTAACGGCTAATTTTGAGTTCCCGTTTTTTGTTTTTTTCACATATGTCTTTATTATTATTATAATTACATACTTTTCCCCTTTTCTTCAGAATATTTCCTCATATGACCTCTTCTTTTCAGATTATTATGCCGCTATTTCCTTTTGTAAATAGGAAAAAATAGATAGCAGAGAACACTACAAATCAAATCAAGCTAAATTTATTTTAATAATTTACCTGATAACACTAAATTTATTTGTATTGTATTGTATTATATGTATTAATAGCACAATTATTTCTTGTTGAAATGATATTGAGATGGATAACCTAAATTATTTTTTATGTTGCAAATATTTAGTGAATTACACATTACTTAATATTCATTGACTTTTTTATATTTGAAATAGAGGCCAGGCTGATGAAGCAAAATTACTGTCTTTTAGCTAACAAAGGCGTAATTGTGCAAATTACAAAAGTAAAAGGTCATCTATGAAAATATACAAATGCTAGGCTAAATATGTAACTTTATAGAAAGGTAAAGGTATATATATATATATATAATATATATATTAGAGAGAGAGAGAGAGAGAGAGAGAGAGAGAGAAATGTATATCAGCCGACGGCTATAGACCCTCTCAGCCTGCGGTGATGTGGCACATTATTAGCCACACTAGAAAGGACTCCCCGCCTATTGAACAGTTGAAATTACTAAATACCCCTGCGTGATGATGTCACAATTATCTTTAATAACTGCGGCCCAAACTGCCACCATTTTTTATCAAATCACGAAACTAATTTGAATGCTTCTTTATTAATTTTTTTGTTATCTGATTTGAAATTTACTGATTTTTAATATAGTCGCAGTTTACTTTTTTTCGCATGTAATGTATAATTATTTTTTTTTTTACATATTGAATTCGGACAAGGACTGTGATTATGATCGCAGTGCTTAACGAGAGCAAGTCGTGGACGTTTTTTTTGCTTGTTAAATGTAATAACGGTGACTAATAACTGATAGTATAATCGCAGTTTACGTATTATTTTATATATTTGTTCTTCATGTGACTGTTGTCTGAGCCGCCTATGAACTATAAAATTGTTTTTTACATATAGCATGCGATCAAGGAGTGCGACTATGGTCGCAGTACTCACGACAGCATTTTTTTTTTGGATAATTTTTTTTGCTAAGTTAAATGTAATAACGTTGACTAAGGACTGATACTATAGTCGCAGTTTACGTATGTTTTTATATGTTTGCTCTTCATTGTAACTGTTGTCTCAGCCGCCTATAAACTACGAATTTTTTTTTACTTATTGCATGCGAAGTAGTACTGCGACTATGGTCGCAGTGTTTAAGGACAGCAGTTGCAGTTTTCTAATTTGTGATATACAATGAAATATACAGTGAAATATACTGATTTGAGAGGATTGCGATCATGTTCGCAGTATTATCTGTTTATATAGTTTAATTTTGGACTGCGACCATGGCAGCTGTTTATAACTTTTTGAATGCAAACGATCAAACTGTTTTATGACTGGACATCGACCATGGTCGTAGTTTCATATGTAATTATTATATGAGTACTGCGACCATAATCGCAGATAAGATGCAGAAATAATAACTATAACGGCATACTTTTTATGTATTTTAAAATATGAAAGATTTTTTTACAGATAGAAGTAATTTTATTTAGAACATAATATGGTCAGAAAGAGACCTTACAAAAAAAGAGCATTAAAAGCTGTTAACCAGAAGACAAAATAACGTTGAATATCAGAAGATCAGGAAATCCTAATCCTCGTCGTCATCACCATCATAAGCAGATTCGTCGTCTTCATTCTCCTCGTCCTCATCATCTTCCTGTTTTTTGAGGGTTTTTTTGTTCATCGATAAATTCTCAGAATGGATCGTCTCTATCAAGCTCTTCCTCAGATTCGTGTCGAGAAAGCGAGCCTCCAGCATCAGAGGACATGCTTTCATCAAGCATGTCTCGGCCAAGTGGCTGAGGAATAATTTCCTCCTCACTAACCCACATGAAAACTTCATCATCCTCATGAAGAGAAGGTTCAGTTAAAATATTATTTGATGTAATGATATAGTCAAAAGGAGTGAAGTCTAGACTGGTATCAGATTCACTAGAATACCCTGAAGAAAGAGGACCGGTGGGGGAACGATTGAAGTTGAAATCTGAGTGTTCAGAGGAAGAAGATGGGGAAGACATGATTCAAGAATGAATTATTTTCTGAAAGTTTTTGAAATCAAATTGAAAAGGAAGAGCAAAAATATAGTTTTTAGATATGAGATAATATATTAGTTACAAGCAATATATAAAGGTAAAGAATGTGAAAGAAATGAATAGTAATAATAATTGTTATAGGTGACGGTTGAGTATGGGAAGAAGTGATAAAAAAATTAAATATTTAATTGAAGAGTTATGGCGGGAGAATCCGAAGAGTTCCTTTTTTCCAGAGTTTTACTACGTGAAGTACAAATTAACTTTTTATAGAATGTTTTTCCCTATATCTTTAGATTACGTATGGTGCTCATCTTTCCTTTATCGAGATTAATATTAGTGCATCTCTTTTTTCGAGACTGTTGTTGTATCACGGTAGATAGAATATTAATTACTTCATTTAATTCAGCGTAATTAATATAGTATTTTTATAAGATGTGATATACGCGAACTGATCTCAGGGTCGCAGTGCTAATCTACTTTGTAAACTTATAAAAAATCTGTTACATAAGGCATGCGAAAAAGGATTGCGACTTTGGTCGCAGTGTTGAAAAAAGATTGCGACCTTGGTCGCTGTTCTGAACGAGGTCGCAGTGCTGAATGATAGCATGTTTCGTCTGTTATTTTATGGGAATAAGGAATGCGACTAGGGTCGCAGATGTGATATAAAAAGGAATGCGACTAGGGTCGCAGACGTGATATAAAAAAAGTTTTTGTTATACTATGACTGCGACTAGTGCCGCAGTCGTCATATAAAATTGAAAGTTATATTGTATTAATTCTGCGATGATGGTCGCAATGTTCGAAAGTTTTATTATAGTATGACTGCGAATACGATCGCAAACTTTGTAAAATGGTAAGAATTCTGTTACATAAGGCATGTGAAAAAGACAACGTCTGTCTTCGGAGTGCTGAACGATATCATGTTTCGTCTGTAGTAGAATTATATAACTGTAGATATATTTCAGCTGAAAATACTGTAGGTAAATTTTGTTTGTGGATGATTTTATGCTAGTTTAGAAGTAAAAAAGGGGTATTTTTGTCAATTTGTTTCACGATTGTTTAGGCGGAATTTTTTTGGCGCCTACACTCTGCGGCCGATATGTGGAATATATTCAGCCACGTCACCGCCGGCTGAGAAACTCTCTCAGCCGTCGGCTGAGGTACAGTAATCCCATATATATATATATATATATATATATATATATATATAATATATATATATATATATATATATATATATATATTATATATATATATATATATATATGCTAAGAACCTTTTTTCATTCGAGAAGTAAAGGGCTCGCTGGGTCTTGAACCCAGAATCTCTCATAATCTGACCACTGTCTTCATCACTAGCCAATCTTGAACCTCGGGACCTGTAATCTAACCGTGCATGCAATTTACCAGTGAGAGTAGCTCTTAATCATATTCTTGTTAAGATTTATTGTTAGCCTAAGTAGTTCAATTTGTAGCACTTTATGGGTGAGAAAACTCAAAATCATTTAAGTTCAAGTTTCAAGGCACGCAAAATGGCATAGATCATAAAATGGATTTTACATCTTGAATTCCAATAGGTAAAGAATATCAACAAGTTATAAAATAAGAATACCTGGTGAAAATTTCAACAGAAAAGAAAAGATGAAAAGGTCTACTAAAGTGTAAATCTATAATTTAATTTTATTGCTGAGGCAATTGAAGAAGTTAGATATTTAACTAAATTGATAATTAACCAACTAATAAAATCTTTATCAATACATGAAAAATTGTTGAATAGATCCAATAACAATAAGTTTAGCAATTGTTCAATTAAGTAGAGATCTAAAAAGGAGATAATTTTAAGAAAAATAATTTGATGAGAGCATATGAAAAAAACAAAATTTCTAGAAAAGTAAAGTAGAAGGCGTGAAAATCGCAAGCATTTCTATTGTAATCTTATTGGAAGAGATTGTTGGCAAAAAAATAACTATTCCACTAAAAGCAATGATAGATAGCAAAAGAATTGAGCTTGTAGAAAAAATATTAGTATAAAATAGAAGTCAACTAAAATTTCTGGAATTTACATTTGACAGAAGAGGAAAACACTAGATAGATTTTGCTCCTTTTTGCTAATGATGAAATTAAGAAAATTTATAGTATTTGAATAATTGTTATAGTGACCACACAACATGTGACAAAAGTAAGTTCATGAAATTGAAAAAAAAACTATAGTATAAATTAGTACCCCAATATTCGAACAATTAAAATGGATGAAAACTTATGATTTTGCAAATAACTAATTCATAGGAATAAGAGAATTCTGACAAAAAAATTTAAAATTTTGTGATGTGAAACAGTGTATGTGTGTGAGTCAGAATTCAATGATAAAAATAAAATTTTGCTGTGTTTCAACAACAAAACGATCTTCAGTAGGAAAATAGCTTAAACTAATAATGAGACAGATAGATTTAACAAACGTGCAAGGAAAGTTTGTACCAATATTAATCTAAAATAAACTGATGCAAATACTAGTTATGATGGCAAAAACTTGTAAAATCAATACACATTATCAGTTGTGGTGGTCAGTTTTCGACCTCCTGGAGATCATGCCATGTATCCATTCAACACCAAACAGGGAGCAACATGTGACTTCCAGAACCTTTGACCGAGAGTGCCCATTCAAATCAAAAACCGAGAGGCTCATATAGTTAGAAGGAAGAGATAAAATCAGTTGTGAGGATCTCTATCTGTAAGCCAAACTCTATGTAAAACTTGACAGTTATAGCTCAGCAATAGATCAACCATATCAACAGTTGGACGTAAAAAATCAGAAAAAATATGGACTCTCATCCACCTCATTCAAATCTAGGTGGTCGACATAACCGCCTCTAAGATAAGGGACTAAACAGGACTTATTAGCCTTATCAAAAGACATGACTTGTATATATAAAAAACCTTTCCAAGAAGAAAGAGATAGGAATCCAAAAACTTGAGCTCACCAGAGAATCTCCACCTGTAATTGCCATTAACATAGTGAAAATTTTCTCTCTGTGCTTTTCTCCCATTTGGGTTTCCACATAATTTTCTGTATCCCCCGCGTTGGCTTTTCTGTGATTTGATTTTACTCGCTCCATTATTGGTGCATGGATTAATTCCTTAGAAAATTATCCACAGCAATTGATGCTTTTATTGAGAGCTTCTGATTCCTTACTCAGGATCTCTCCACATCCAAAACCCTAACTATTCCTCTGAACAGCATCGCACAACCAATATGCCTCCATCAAGGAGGAACACCACCAGGCTTTGGTCATGGTCCCCGACGCTACAAAAAGAAAGGGAAAACTATATCAAAGCGCCTGAGCCTGTGGACCATCGGCCCATTCTATCTGACATCCACATCTCTGATGCTGGAGATTCTCACTCAAACACTGCATCGCCATGTGGATGCAAGCAACCAAATTGAACCTCGGCCTGACGACGAGCATCTCCTCCAGATGCTTTCTACTCTGCGGAAGCAGATGGAGGACCGACAAATAAAGACAATCTGACTCTTCGAGGATATTGCTCGTGAAAAAGATGCAACAAGCCGTATCCAAACATGATTGCTCAAATAAATTGGGATACTGCGAAAGTCGTAATCTTCCCCTAAGGGGAAGGAATGCGCGGACTCCCCCTCCACCATCGCGCGCCCACGACTCCGTGCACTCCATCGGGAGCTCGAGGTGCAACCAATCGATGACTTACAATAATGAGGATTGATTGTACATATTTATTGCATATCTATTATTATATTCACACATCTAATAAATCCTGCTAATTCCTTGTCTTAATGTCTTATTTTGCAGATTGTCTTAAAGAAGGGAGAGAAGATAATACCAAATAAATACCGGTTAAATCAAATTTATGTGGATCTATTTGGTTAGCTGAAGATCATCACGAATCTAATCCAACTAAATTAGATTTAGTTGGATTTATTTTATTAGCTGGAAAATCAAAGAAATAGAGGCAAATCCAAAAGTCCAACAGCAACCCTATCAATATACAAAGAGATATCTAAAGGATTGGGATGTATATTCAAAAGATTCAGAGAGATAAGGCATAATCTAACTGAAGATCAAGCGATAAAATAAAAATTTATCTCCAACCTTATCTCTAACTTTATCAAAAGGTCTTTTTCTATTGGGCAAGAGATTTTGCCCATATCATCATATGCTTTCCCTATCTAGTTTTGGCTTTAAATACCTACATTTCTAAGGCAAAGGGTCACCACTTGAGCAGAGAGTTAGGATTAGACTGTTCTTTAGTTTTAGTTTAGATTTTTTTTCTTTTCAAATGTAATTTTATGCTTTCTTTATAGCTTAGGTTAAAGAGGTTACATGAGAGAAGAAAAGGAAGAGTTATATGTAGAGTGACACTGGATGTAATCCTTCTTCTTCAAGAGAGTTGTAGATCAAAAATGTGCGTTGCATGTTTTCATATGATATGTGTCACATTTTTGTATTTTTATTTAAATAAAACTCTGCTATTAATGTATTTTTATGTCCAGTGGCATGCAAGAAAATTAAGAAAGAAAAGAGAGGGAATGGCAGTTTATCCAATTAAATCTAGAAGTTCAAAAGAAAAGGAATCAATTCTAATGCAGATTTTACACAAGCTATCTTATCTAAGAACCGAGTATATCAGATGAGATAAATACCTATTAAAATCAAAGCAAAATCGAATTTTTGAAGACCTCAATTGGTTGAACTGAAGATCAAAGGATATTTAGTCAAAACCAGAACAACAATTCAAGATCCAATAGGATAAAAGTATAGGGGACAAGTGGACGATTCCATGCACTTTGACCATGGCTCTAAGTCCAGGATTATGCCGCAAAGACGCGACAAAAGCCGCGTTTCCACGGCCTTGAATCTGGGGGAGTGTTTGCTCCCCTATCTCTCCATTCGTCCCCCCTATCCATTTCTCTTTCCTATAATACCTCACACATCAGATGCAGAGCGGCGAATCCTAGGAGTAAATTCTTGCTTTATTTTTAGGGTTTAGAATCATTGTTAGATAGTTAATGAGAAGGTGTATCTCAGTTTTTCATTTGTAATTCAGTTCAGAAACAAGTGAGAGAAAGGAAAAAAAGTGTGTAATTTACCAATAAAGTGACAATCAAAGAAGATTTGCCTTGCTTAATTCTACTCAATCTTACTGGTATGTTGATCGGGGAAAAATCGCGCACGAAAAGTGTATGTTTTGAAATCAAGAGTTAATGTGGTGCTTTGGCCTCCTCGATACTTCCGTTATAGCGTAGAGGCTAAAACGAGTCGAATCCACAAGGACAGGAGGCGAAAGAAGCTTACACGGCATGTTCACGTGTGTGTTAATGGTTCTTCTTGTTTGAAAGAATGAAAAAAAAAAAATAAGAATGAAAAGGGAAGTATGGTGAAACACAAAGAAGTGAGAACATAGAAGATAAAATGTTTGTGTTTTTGGAATATTTCTAAAACAAAGTGAAAAAGAAAGAAAACCCATGGCTACTAACTACTAATGACTCCATCAACATGCTAACCTCTTAGTGATAGTTATCTCACATGTATCATTGGCCATCACTAGTCCTTGATTCAAGTGCTTTTCAAAGCATGACCCATATGTTAACTCATCACATATAAACTCAACAAAACAAGAGCAAGCTACACTTAAACCATCAAAACTAAACGAGAGTAAGCATGGAGTAAAGTAATGTTAGCTTGTTAGAGAGTTAGGATGTTAGAGTGTTACATCCATCATCATGAGCCATCAATGGCTTTTGCAAGAGCAAGGCCAAGTAGAGGCTATTAGATTCATGTGGATTATCAAGTAAGAAGTTAGACTAGTTAATGGTTAGTAGTTAGTTACCATGAGAGAAAAGATTAGCTAAACATGTAAAAGGAGTTAGAGAAGAAAATAAAGAGAGGTAAAGAGAGAATCTTTCATATATTGTCACATTCTATTACAAGAACTCTTGCTTTCCAACCATATACCACTCTCTCCCCTATTCCAAGATCTACAAGAAATAGAAAATACAAAGAAAGAAGAAGAACTAACCTAAACTAAACTACCCTAAAGTACAACATGAAAAGAAACTACCCTAACTCTCTGTATATCTCCTCTCTGCAAAACCCCAGGGGGTATTTATAGGCACCAGGGGAAAGGAGGGCCAGGGGGCAAACCCTGGTCCAATGTACGGGCGTGGCCGCGCCCCTGCGGCCGTAGAAACGCGGCCATAGCCGCGTTTTCGTGGCTCTTCTAGAGCCGCGCGCGCGGCACCAGGCGCCGCGCGCTGTCCTGTCAGTCCCCTGTCAGCTGCTGTTTCCGGTTTCTGGTTTTGGGCTCCGGATTTTGACATAATCACCCTCCTAGGTCAATGGCTACCCTTATAGGCCTTTAATCACCCATAAAATGGTGATTTGGAGTCGTCTTCTTCATTTCCACACCATGGGCCTAGAAATATGCAAGAGAGGTATTATTAGCAGAATTTATTATTAAATGAATGTGAAGATGTGATATAAAATATGCAGTTTTAGAGACTAATCACACCGCCACACTTATCTTTTGCTCGTCCCGAGCAAAACAAAAAACTAAAAAAAATTATTACACCACTTTCACAGGTGACGCGATTGCACTGAGCATGTGCAACAAGCCGTTAAACCTCTAGGTTTCCCCTAGAGGAATATTTTTATCTCCTGAGGGTTTTTCAGCAGATTACACCCACAAATCCATCAAGAAAGAAATCAAATGTTAGTATTTTGAAAATGTATTTTGAAATAGAGAAAGTGTTGAAGTATTTTTGCGAAAATATAAGTGATCCAAGGTCAGAGGTTACCAGAAATTTTCTTCCTTAAACTAAGTCGAAATGCAAAATCTTATTATAAATTAAATGTAAGAATTTAAAATTGAATTGGTTCTTTGATCTTTCATAAAACTCTTAGAAATATATGCACTTTTGAACAGTGAAGATTTTTTGGGATATCGACTCTAACTTTCATTCCATTTATTTATTATATTTTTCTTTTTTTCTTTTTTTCTTTTTTCTCTTCCCATAGTTTTCTTAAGCTTTCTTATTTACTCGGGTAGTGAGCCTTTAGTTGGTGACTCTCAAACTAGATGATCTTAAGGCACCAGATGAGAAACATCCATCGGACTTAAGGACTCGAGTAAACAAGGCCACAAAACTAAAGGGGATTATTTTTATTTTTGTCCACCATTTTAGGTGTGAATAATCATGCTTCCTGAGGCATAATTACCCACTTCAATAAGTGGTTTTATCATCATTTCATTTTTATATATTATTTTTTATGACATTTTCAGTCTTTATTTCAATCTCAAAAATTGTGTAAGTGTGAAGTGCATAAATCTAAGGCAAAAAATTCAAGATCAAAATATCTTTCCAATCTTACTTTCTTATCCTAAAATTTAAATAAGATCTATTATTTTGACTTGGTTTAAAATTTTATAATTTTAGGTCTTCCTAATTCCTAAGATAATCTTAATTTTCTTAAAAAATAAATCAAAACTATTTATCTTGTTTCAAAAAGTTTTGTAAAAAAAAAAGAAAAGAGTTTCTAAAAATATTTTTTTATTAAAAAGAAGTGTAAAAGAAAGAAAATATAAAATTAACTATGTTAGTAAACCCTCCCCCACACTTATCTCATGCATTGTCCTCAATGCATCGTGAATATATATATACATGAAACAAATAGGAAGGGAAGAAAAATACCTCATGGTGGTGGCTCCGGTGGTGGTCTGATTGGGCCAAGCATTGCTACCCAATTAAGATATCGTGGATCTTACAGAAACCTACTAGTGACCTCTCTAATGTGACTCATTAAAAGAATGATTGACTGAATGGTCTTATTTCAAAACTTATCCCCATCTAATTTTTAATTTTCAAAATAATTACTGAGTCATTTTCTTCAACATCCTTGTCCAACAATGAAGTGTGATTTAGGGAGATGATGGATTTGGACTCAAATGGATCAGAACAAAAACCGATACCGACTCGAGAATGTGACTCAGATCAAGTCAAAATTCAATAATGAGAGTCGAAATTAGTTCAAAAATAAGGTCCAAACTAAAGAATTGATGTTCACACACTTTTCCCATTAATGAAGTGTGACCATAAGATATTGGTGATTCAATTTCATAGTATACTGGTACATGATTCAATGTTGACTCAGAATAGAGGAAAAAATCTAGTAAAGATACCGGAGTTATTATTGAATCAAAAAGTAAAATGGAAGCACCAACATGAGGTTCAGGATTACTTTCAAGCTCAAGTTCAATTTCAGGAAAATGATAACTTAATGTCAAGAGGTTGATGTTGGTCAAGTTCAGGTTGGTATGATGAAATTGAAACTGAATTTCAAAAATGACGTGATTCTTGTGTCCAATCAGTAGAGTTGGTATATAAGGATCGGTCAAAGGTCGACAAGAAAGACTTTCCTCGCTCTCATTGATCAATTCGCTCATTAGTGAGTTTAACCTACTGATAGGCCGAGTAATAGAATTTGGAGTCGGAATCATATTTTCCATACTTTTTGCAATTGGTCCTTCTTGAAAAGTTGAGTATGAAAGTTGATTTTGAAAATTGTGATGAAATTTTGAGTCCATCAGATTTTGCGATTGCTGCTCCGACTCACGCAAAGGTTCCATACTCAAGTCCAATATTGATGGTTGTTCATTTTGAATTAGTGAGACTGGAAAAGATGAGTAGGACTCTTGAAAATTTAGCTGAGATGATGAGTCCAACATATTTTGAAATCGTTACAATTTTTCACAGACGACTTCCAAACGCTCTTCTAACTCAGATTCTTCTTCCATTGGATGTTCTAGAAAAGGAGTATATGGAGTTTGATTTGGGAAGGATTGTGAATTGAGCAAATTTTGAATTTGTTGTTGGGACTCAAGCATGGCTTCCATACCCCTTTCCAAATTGGATTTTTCCTCAGCTGGTGGAACAGGAAAATGAAGATATGAAGCTGAATCGGGGAATGAATATTGTAGACAAGGTGGTTAAAAATTTGACTTGGGGGAGGTGAATCCCCATTGACTCTGTGAAGAGTTGAAATTATTTTGAAAATTATGGCCATAAGATTAGGGATATGGGTCATATTAAGTCGGATAATCCCAACCCGGCATATATGGTTGGTTCATGTTGTACGTAGCCGGGTCAGAGTTATCCAAGTCAAATGAGGTCGGGATGAAATATGGATTCATATCATGATTGAAAAAATTATTGTTGTTAAAATTCATTTCACAATTTACAAGAAAAAAAACAAACAAATAAACAAAAAGAAAAAGAAAAAGAAAACAAGCCTATGCTAGGGTTGACTTAGACCTAGACGACTCCTAACTGGTTAGACTGTCTACGTGGGTACATTGTCAGAATTTGACCACAAGTTAATCAGACAGGTAGGGGCAAGATCAGTGGGAGGTATCCGTACCCGAGCAACGGGCCTAATTATGCCAAACCATTATTCTTCGAGGTTTCACCTCTCAATTCCCAACCTTAGACACCGATTTGACAAAAGTCAACTTCTAACAACTTCCCTCTTGAAAAGTCACCTAGAGGGGGGTGAATAGGTGACAATGCTAATCTAGGAACTAAATGCGGATTTAAAAACTAATTGTAATTAACACTCAAGTGTGATCAACAAGTGATGCACACACAATCAAGCCAAGCAAATATGAATGAGCAATATGAATAGAAATGCAAGGCACAAAGTAAAAAGAGAGATAGAGAGAGAGCCAATAGATCAAACGCAAACACCAAGATATGTTCTCGAGGTTCGAGCACCCAGCTCTACATCCCCGCCTTCACCCAGAAGGATTTCTAATCCACTAGCTAGAGTACCCAACTCCACAGGAGTACCCAGTTACACAATCACAACCTCCTCTTGAGGCAAAAGCACCAAGCCAACAACAATCACCTCACACCTTGAGGGATTAGCACAAAGCAAACAAGGATCACCTCACAACTTGAGGGATACAACCCAAGGCACAAAGCCAAACAAAGATTGGGTTTTTTAACTTGGTGGTTCAACAAGCAACCACAAACAATTTCTTCTCCCACACAAATATCCTATAGAATAGATAGTAGATTTTAGCTCAAGTGTGGAGAAACCAATGGAATGGAAATCAGAATCACAAAGAAAAATCTTTGGGAAAATAATAGAAATCAAGATGGTGAAGTTCAATCAAAGCTTTTCCCAAAAACCCTCTTCTTTGATTTTCCAAACCCTAGCAAAAACACCAAAAAGAATGTTCAATTCAAGTCCAAAAACTTCTTTTGATTGCAGCAAAAACACCAGAGAGTATGAAAAAATTCGCACAAAAAATCTTAGAGAAAACTCTTGCAAATGGGGTATTTATAGGCAAATATGAAAACTAGCCGTTGGCTGTAATTTTTGCCAGAATTACCCTGACGGTCGACCGCCCGGTCGACCGCACCAACGGTCAATTTTTGACCCGTTGGCGCTAGCGGTCGACCGCCCGGTCGACCCAAACAAACAGAGAGCAAACCTGCTCTCAGCCGATCGACCGGCCCGGTCGACCGGCCCGGTCGACCGTCTCAGGTACTCCAGACGTGCACAGATCTGTGCACGTCCGGTCGACCGTCCCGGTCGACCGGACTTCAGCCAAGTCGACTAATAACCTGGTTTAGTCGACTGGTTGAGTCCTGGACCTGAAAACAGAGTTAGAAACATATTTAAAAATTCTTTTATCATTTCTAAAAATCACCAAAAATAGTTTTATCATTTTGCATTGATATATAAACATGTGGTAAAAAGTTTAGCTTAAATATCAATCAATATGAACTATTTTTGTGTCTTTTCATTTTTACCAAGAACCAAACCTTGTATTTTCTAAAACTTGGATTCTTGAATAGAAAATACATTTTATCTAAAACTCATCCAAATACAAAAACATGATATTTAAACATTTTGAAACATGATGCATATGGATAGAAATCCAATATACATGAAACATATACATATCATAGTTTTTGTCCTTAATTCCAAAAATAAGTTTTGTTAAAACACAAAACCTAAAACACATGAAATAGGTATATCAAAGTAAGTTTGTCTAAGAGTTGAAGCATGCATGTATATAGAACAAATCTAATATACATTAAACCATGTAAACTTGTTTTGATCTATCTATTCATGAAAACCAAGATCGGTTAAACCAAAAATCGAAAACCAAAACATGATACGTGTGTGTTGTGAACTTGAGCTTATCATACTATTCTAATCTTTACAATTTGGATCTAAACACAAAACTAAACTAGGATACCTAAGTCTTCTTGTAGAGCGCAATCTCCAAGCCGACTCGATCCAAACTCTTTGATCCACCGAGCAAGTGCTATATATGATCTTTGACGCTTGGGCTCTTGAATCAACAAGTGGGTAGCTTCCAAATCATCTTGTTGAAGCTAATCACCTACTAATAACTTGACTAATGATCTGAAACTAAAATCATAAGATTATTAGTACACATAACTGCATGAGTTAATCATCATCAAAACTAGAGTGGAAGGCCTTTGGGCCAACAATCTCCCTCTTTTTGATGATGACAAAACTCATGGAGTTATTTATGCATGGATTAAGGTTAAGCTCCAAAGAAGCTCCCCCTTAACTCATGCATAGGATAACAACTAATAAATGGCTCTAGATACCAATGAAATTATAAAACAAATAAACATGTTCTAGATACCAATTATCAAAAAAAAAAATTAAACATGCTCTTGATACCAATTATTAGCAAAAGCAAATAAACATGCTCTTGATACCATGAAAATCTTTAAAAAATAAACATGCTCTTGATACCAAAACTAAGCAAACTAAACATGTTCTTTAAATAATGCTTTGGATATCAAATTGAACTTAATAAAAACATTAAAACATAAAACATGCATATGTAAACATGCATATAAACTCAAATTCTTCTCCCCCTTTTTGTCAATCATCAACAAAGGGGTTTAAAAACAAAACAAAACTAATGAAAGCATATTCTTTTTATATTCAAAAACAAGGGATATTCTCCCCTTTTTTGACTAAACACAAATATGATACCAATTAGAATAAAAAGTGTCAAGGAAGTGCATATTGATACCAATTAAAAATGAAACTATACCAATTGAAAAACAAAAATCTAGATACCAATTGATAAGTAAACAATCATCATATCAATTGAAAATAAACAATCTTTGATATCAAACATAACAAATTTTGAATTTCTAAACATAAATGTTGATACCAATTGAAAATTAAATCTAGATCTTAAAATCATTGCCAATTGAAATTATTTTCTATCATAAAGCAAGGGAGTGGAATACTAAATACCAATTGAAAGAAACAATACAAAATTTTCTCCCCCTTTATGAAATACCAATAAAAACTATGATAAGGCTCGAGTTAAGATACCAATTGACAACTAAATCAATTGAAACAAGGTTGAATCTCAAGATTTGTGCTTAAAGATATAGGGATATAATAAGCACAAATAAAACATGTATATGTATGAAACTAGATACCAATTGAAATTGATATACTATGAAATGCAAGCATACATACATAAAAATATGAGTATACAAGAAATGTCAAGATTGATACCAATTGAAAAAATTCAATGATACCAATAGAAATAACAATAAGATCAAGTGTATATCTCATACTCCTATACCTCCCAATCATGGTTCAAGTTTCAAATGGTTTTCATTTAAAGTAAACATGAACATGATCTCCCATCCAACCACCCTTAGAAGGTAGGGTTTTTCAAAATAGATTTGAAAGTATAGAATGTTTGAAAATCTCTACCAAAGTGAAGAATACGAACTAGTTATAGGAAAAATTATTTAAACTAGAACGAAATCCTTCAAGCAAGAAATCAAACAAAAATATTTTTCATGAAGACACATGTAAACCACATGGCACTAAAACACTCAAAATCCTAAAGCTCAATTTATACTCATGAAAACTAAGTCATGAGAAAACATTAAATAAGGTGAGTGTACAAGTGTTGTGAGAAACATATCAACATGAAAGTGGACAATCAAGCTCAAAATTAAAAATATGAAATTCATTGTGAAATCACCAATTGAATTCATCTTTAAAAACATGAAATTCATCCAAACGATTTAAACTTCAAGGCATATGTATGTCATGTACAAACTAAAGTATACATACATATCCTAAACACAATGAGTCCACAAAAGTATATGCATGAAGGCACGTGGCTCAAGGATGTATATGTATAATCAATAGTTTGGACAAGATGGACATATACATGAAGTTAAAACAAAACATGTAGAATGATGAATACAAGTCAAATGCAAAAATCATCAAAACTAGACTATACTAGTACATCAAATGAATACAAATGAGCGTTCAAGCACAAACATATATAAAGGTCTATTTGTAGCTCACTCGTTGTACAAGTATAAATCCTAGTTTTAATGAAAACTATCATTCAAGCAAGTAGTCAAAACATGAAGCATGAAACGGGAATCATAAACCAACATCAAAACATGAATTATTAAAACAAAAAGTCATAGTCAACCATATGTTTAGCATGACAAAGACATGTGCATAGATCTATGATTAACATGATAGCTAAAACATAAAGAGAACACAAAATATGGGTCCATACTAAACATGGGTGTCTCAACAACTAATCATGTAAAGCATAGGTCTACTAAAACATGGCAAATATCATACTAATCATGAAACAATAAAACATGGTAAATAAAACAAAAATCATAAACATCCATAAGATCATTATGTATATGCATGTACATTAGATCTAGGGCATACATGTTAGTTTAAACAAGGTGAGAACACTAAATATAGATCCATATAAAACATGGGTGCTCCAGTAACTAAACATGTATAATACTAATCTAATGAGCATGGCATAGGCATAATGAACAATAAACATGACATGCTATAAATGGATAACATGAAAAGCATGTAAATAATGGGAGTTAGAGAATGATACCAAAGCCGATGAAGGTGCATCTCTAGTTCTCCAAACCAATGGTGGTCCTCTCCACCAAATCTCCTTGAGAGTGAAGCATCCAAATGATTCTCTTTTAAGCTTAGAATGCATCCACCTCAAGGCACCAAAACCCTCACGTGATGCGAGAGCTCCCACCTATATCAAAAGCCAAAGAGGTGGTTTTTGGTACCCATTTTCTAGTGGGTCCACGGGGGTTAGTTTCTTTTCTCACCCAAACAAAATTAGTTGCTAAATTTTCATGATAAATGCGATCATAACAAAATATAGCAAGGTGGCCTTTTCGACCACAATGTGTACATGTGTACACGTGAGCATACATATGATGGTGGTGATCATGAAAAGCATGTGTATGCCTAGAGGTGTGTGCATGCAAGGTTGGAGCTTGTTTCTTGCGAACCAAGGTTTCCAAACGTGTGTGATTCATGGCACAATGGCTCAAAGTGGAGCCCAAACAATCAACACTTTTCTTCAAAACATTTATATCATTTTCTATGCTAGAAGATAAAGTGGAGCATGCTATAGGTGTGCAAGAAGTAGAAGCTACACTAGCATAGCAAAAATGAATATCAATATCATTTTGCAAAGATTTATTTTTATTCAAAACCAAATCCAATTCTTTTGTTATGAAATCAATTTCATTTTTCAAAGTAACATTTTCTTTAAAAACAAGATCTAATTTTGAAGATAAAACCTTATTGTTCTCCAAATATCATCACAATCATTTTTGCCTTTTAAAATCTCAATTTCTTTAAGGGCAAGTTCAAGTTGAGATTTTAGTGAATCACGTTCAATAGCAATCTCTTCTTTCTCTTGCAAAACAGTTTCAAAAGTAGAGCATAAATCTTTCAATTCTTCTTTTACATCAAAATGTTTCTTTTTCAAAAGTTCATGTTTTTCTAAAAATTTTTCAAGCTTAGAGGAAAGTTCAATATTTAAAGTTTGAACCTCACCACAACTATAGCATAAAGAACTAGAGCAATCATCTAGTTGAGAGTCCGATTGTACCTCATGGGAGTCATTCCCATGGACCATAAAGCAAGGTTCTTCGGATATGTCTCTCCTAGATCTCCTCATCTTGTTAATTATCCTTGGAAGCTCGGGAGAGGTCAAGATGCTCCAAACTGCAAAAACCGAATCATAGTGATCAAAAACGGGTAAAAGAAATTCATTTAGAGATGCTCTAAGTGCTCTAAGTGCTAATGCATTGGCCTTCTTATGCTTGCTACTATTTGGGAGGGATTCTATGGTAATGGCTTGATAACTAGATGTCCTAGGTCTTTTAAATGTTTAGTCATATTAGCCTTCCAAGCATCAAGTCTAAAATGGTCAAACATGGGAGGGCTAGCCATAAGTGCAACTATATGTGTGCAAAAGAACAATGCAAATGAAGATTAGCAAACCAAGATCACTCCTAGGTGGTTAAACCTAAATATCAAGAGCACTAGCTCTGATACCAATTGAAAAGTCACCTAGAGGGGGGGGGGGGGTGAATAGGTGACAATGCTAATCTAGGAACTAAATGCGGAATTTAAAACTAATTGTAATTAACACTCAAGTGTGATCAACAAGTGATGCACACACAACCAAGCCAAGCAAATATGAATGAGCAATATGAATAGAAATGCAAGGCACAAAGTAAAAAGAGAGATAGAGAGAGAGCCAATAGATCAAACGCAAACACCAAGATATGTTCTCGAGGTTCGAGCACCCAGCTCTACATCCCCGCCTTCACCCAGAAGGATTTCTAATCCACTAGCTAGAGTACCCAACTCCACAGGAGTACCCAGTTACACAATCACAACCTTCTCTTGAGGCAAAAGCACCAAGCCAACAACAATCACCTCACACCTTGAGGGATTAGCACAAAGCAAACAAGGATCACCTCACAACTTGAGGGATACAACCCAAGGCACAAAGCCAAACAAAGATTGGGTTTTTAACTTGGTGGTTCAACAAGCAACCACAAACAATTTCTTCTCCCACACAAATATCCTATAGAATAGATAGTAGATTTTAGCTCAAGTGTGGAGAAAACCAATGGAATGGAAATCAGAATCACAAAGAAAAATCCTTGGGAAAACAATAGAAATCAAGATGGTGAAGTTCAATCAAAAGCTTTTCCCAAAAACCCTCTTCTTTGATTTTCCAAACCCTAGTAAAAACACCAAAAAGAATGTTCAATTCAAGTCCAAAAACTTCTTTTGATTGCACCAAAAACACCAGAGAGTATGGAAAAATTCGCACAAAAATCTTAGAGAAAAACTCTTGCAAATGGGGTATTTATAGGCAAATCTGGAAACTAGCCGTTGGCTGTAATTTTTGCCAGAATTACCCTGACGGTCGACCGCCCGGTCGACCGCCCAACGGTTAATTTTTGACCCGTTGGCGCTAGCGGTCGACCGCCCGGTCGACCCAAACAAACAGAGAGCAAACCTGCTCTCAGCCGGTCGACCGGCCCGGTCGACCGGCCCGGTCGACCGTCTCAGGTACTCCAGATGTGCACAGATCTGTGCACGTCCGGTCAACCGTCCCGGTCGACCGGACTTCAGCCAAGTCGACTAATAACCTGGTTTAGTCGACTGGTTGAGTCCTGGACCTGAAAACAGAGTTAGAAACATATTTAAAAATTCTTTTATCATTTCTAAAAATCACCAAAAATAGTTTTATCATTTTGCATTGATATATAAACATGTGGTAAAAAGTTTAGCTTAAATATCAATCAATATGAACTATTTTTGTGTCTTTTCATTTTTACCAAGAACCAAACCTTGTATTTTCTAAAACTTGGATTCTTGAATAGAAAATACATTTTATCTAAAACTCATCCAAATACAAAAACATGATATTTAAACATTTTGAAACATGATGCATATGGATAGAAATCCAATATACATGAAACATATACATATCATAGTTTTTGTCCTTAATTCCAAAAATAAGTTTTGTTAAAACACAAAACCTAAAACACATGAAATAGGTATATCAAAGTAAGTTTGTCTAAGAGTTGAAGCATGCATGTATATAGAACAAATCTAATATACATTAAACCATGTAAACTTGTTTTGATCTATCTATTCATGAAAACCAAGATCGGTTAAACCAAAAACCGAAAACCAAAACATGATACGTGTGTGTTGTGAACTTGAGCTTATCATACTATTCTAATCTTTACAATTTGGATCTAAACACAAAACTAAACTAGGATACCTAAGTCTTCTTGTAGAGCGCAATCTCCAAGCCGACTCGATCCAAACCTCTTTGATCCACCGAGCAAGTGCTATATATGATCTTTGACGCTTGGGCTCTTGAATCAACAAGTGGGTAGCTTCCAAATCATCTTGTTGAAGCTAATCACCTACTAATAACTTGACTAATGATCTGAAACTAAAATCACAAGATTATTAGTACACATAACTACATGAGTTAATCATCATCAAAACTAGAGTGGAAGGCCTTTGGGCCAACACCTCTTAGGTCGATCTCTTAAATGAGTCCGAGATGTCCCTAGGGGCCAAAATCTAGCAAATTTTTATTAAGGCTTGGGTTGTGTGAGTGGGGAGGTGATTTTTGGGCTAAGGGAGGGTAATGACTTCCCCACCTTATGTTGTATTGGGTTTTTCCCTTAAGTTCAATTCATGCAAGTGTGCAATATAGATAAGAATGAATACACAAAGTAAGTAAATCACCCACGTGTTTGTTCCTAACTATATGCTATGCAATATGTACACCTCCGTCAAGATCACAACAACAGAAGAATAAAATACAGTATATTGGAATGAAAATTGACACGTGCTTAGATGCAATGTCTAAACTGTTTTAAAATATTAAATTTACCGTATTTTAGTTCTTTAAAATTATTATAGCGCATAGGTAATATAAACAAAAATTAGCAGGAGAGTATAACAATATACAAGAATTTATCCAACCACACAAGAGCAAGTGTAGACTTCTGCACTGCTAAAATTTAACGTGCACACCAAAAAACAAAGAAGAAAAGTTAACAAAAATGTAAAATCAAAACCGTTCGCATCTCCGGCAATGGCGCCAAAATTTGATCAGGGGAAAATCGTGCACAAAAAGTGTATGTTTTGAAATCAAGAGTTAAAGTGTATACGCTTTGGCTTCCTCTATACTTCCGTTATAGCATAGAGACTAAAACGAGTCGAATCCACAAGGACGGGAGGCGATAAAAGCTTACACGGTATGTTCACGTGTGTGTTAACGGTTCTTCTATATTTGAAAGAATGAAAAGAAAAGAAAATAAAGAATGAAAAGGGAAGCACGGTAAAACACAAAGAAGTGAGAACATAGAAGATAAATGTTTGTGTAGTGAAAAAGAAAGAAAACCCATGGCTACTAACTACTAATGACTCCACCAACATTCTAACCTCTTAGTGATAGTTGCCTCACATGTATCATTGGCCATCACTAGTCCTTGGTTCAAGAGCTTTTAAAGTATGACCCATATGTTAACTCATCACATCCAAACTCAATAAAACAAGAGCAAGCTACACTTAAACCATTAAAACTAAATGAGAGTAAGCATGGAGTAAAGTAATGTTAGATTGTTAGAGAGTTAGAATGTTAGAGTGTTAGATCCATCATCATGAGCCATCAATGGCTCTTGCAAGAGCAAGGCCAAGTAGAGGCTATTAGATTCATGTAGATTATCAAGTAAGAAGTTAGACTAGTTAGTGGTTAGTAGTTAGTTGCCATGAGAGAAAAGATTAGCTAAACATGTAAAAGGAGTTAGAGAGAAAAAAATAAAGAGAGGTAAAGAGAGAACCTTTCATAGATTGTCACATTCTATTATAAGAACTCCTGCTTTCCAACTAGATACCACTCTCTCTCCTATTACAAGATCTACAAGAAATAGAAAATACAAAGAAAGAAGAAGAACTAACCTAAACTAAACTGCCCTAAACTACAACATGGAAAGAAACTACCCTAACTCTCTGTATATCTCCTCCCTGCAAAACCCAGGGGGTATTTATAGGTACCAGGGGAAAGGGGGCAAATCCTGGACCAAAGTACGGGCGCGGTCGTGCCCGTACAGCTGCGGCTCTTCCCGTCTATCCCCTGTCAGCTGCAGTTCCCGGTGTTTAGTTTTGGGCTCCGGATTTTGACAGAATCACCCTCATAGGTCAATGGCTATCCTTGTAGGCCTTTAATCACCCATAAAATGGTGATTTGGGTCTTCTTCTTCATTTCCACACCATGGACTTAGAAACATGCAAGAGAGGTATTATTAGCAGAATTTATTATTAAATAAATGTGAAGATGTGGTATGAAATATGCAGTTTTAGAGACTAATCATATGTTTTGCTTGTAATTCATTCTATTGTTTGTTCTTTGTTCATTATGAGTAACTAAATCGATTTTCTGGACTCACTATTCTCCTTGTTCTAAAAGTATTCTTATTGATTGATTTCTATAAAAAGGACCCAACGGAATCATATGAATGCCTAAATAAGCCTTGCATATTGGCGAGTTTATTGAAGGCACATGAGAATGGGCTTGGACTTGTTTTAAACTTCAATCTTGAAAAGAAGTCTTAAACTAGTTTATAATTCATACTTGAGAAAATCTTGATGATTTAACATTGCATTTAAGAACTATTTCAAAAAGAAGTAAACTTTCCAAAATTCATCTTATTTGTTTTACTTAATCTCTTCTAAAAATCAAGTCTTTATTTTGGCCTATGATCTAGTTGAGGCATCATCACTTTCAAGAAGAAAACACATTGTTGAATAATAAAATAGTAAGCCTGAATCTCTCTTCATTAAATACTAACAAACACACATCTTAAGCTTCTTAAAAAAAATCACATTTTCTGAAATCTATTCTAAACTTGAATTTTTCTTTAAATCACTTATCTAATCTCCATCTTCTTTTTTATCTAAAAAACATAAACACTAAAACTTATTTTCTCAAATAACCAAAAGCTTGCATCGCATCTCTTTTCATGGACATGACCGTTAGCCCTAAGCTACACAGTAATTCTTCAAATTTTCACAATCAATTTTGGCGCCATTGCCGGTGAGAGAACATTATTCTTGTGATTTAACAAGTTTGGTGTTTTATTTCAAGATTAAAAAAATCAGGTTGAGTATTCAAGTTTTGCAGAAGAAGACTTGTGACCTTGTGCCCCTACTCTAGAAAGTAGGGAACGAGATTTTAAGAGTTTGCAATAGAAAAACACAATTTATTGTGGGACTACTAAAAACTCTTTCTTGCAGGACATATTGCTCTGCAAAAATAAGCTTTCTTAATTGCTAGTTTTTACATTTGATTATCTCACAATCTTGTTTTAGTAATTGGTTGATTGTAATTGTTTTTAAAAAAATATTTAGACTTGCATTCCTAGGCATTTGTCTAATTACGTTTCATTTCAATTACTGTTGAAGAAACCTGAAGACAAGGTACGTACGCATAGCATACAACTTAAGAAACATTCTTGAGTGATTATTTCCTTGTTGAATGCTACTTTTCTATATCTTTTACACTTTGCACTAAAATATTTTAAGGGCAAAACCCAAAAACCCAACATTCTTGAGTCATTACCCTTTCTTAGCCCACAAACCATTTCCAAGCATGAACAACCTAAGCTAATTTAAAATCTGATAGACATTGGCCTTAGGGATATCTCAAAACTTATTAAGAGGTTATCCTAAGGCGGAAGGTGTTAGAATTTGTCTCCCGCCAAATCGGTGTCAAAGGACAGGGATTGAGGGGCGAAAGCCAGAAGGCTGGTAGTTTGGCTTAATTAGGCCTGTCGCTTTTGTGCGGATACCTCCCACCAATCTTGCCCTAACCTGGCTGATTAGCTTGTGGTCAAATTCTTTATTATACCTCCTGTGGACAATCTAACCAGTTATGAGTTGTCTAGGTCCAAGTCTCCTTTAGAATAGACGTGATTGAATTTTTCTCTTTTCTTTTTGACTAATTGGTAAGCTTGTTTACGGTAGTAATTTTGTATGCAAGTGTGGTCGAGAGACCCAAATTAATCTAGGTTAACTAGAAACACTTTACCACCTAAACAAGAACCAAAACCAGATCCAGTTATGGCTCAACCAACACCTTACAGGATAGGTTCTACCCCATGAGAACTTCACTTCCATTTTGCATCCAACTTCCATCGATTGGTGACCACAATTTTGAGCTTAAGCCTCAGTTCATCAACACACTCCCTAAATTTCATGGCTTAGAGTCCGAAAATGTGTATTTCTTTAAACGAGAATTTGAGGAAGTATGCTTAATGATGAAAATCCCTCACCTTATAGATAATGCTATTAGGTTGAGATTTGTCCCATTTGTTCTTAAGAACTTATCCAAGAAATGGTTATATAGCTTAGCGGTCGATTCTATTACATCACGAGATGATTTCATCAAGGTCTTCTTGAAGAAATTCTATCCAATTCACAAGACCGCTTTTATTAGGAAGAACATCATGCAGTTCAAACAAGAACCTAGTAAACAATTTTGGAGGTACTTTGAACACTTCAAAGACCTCCTTATCCAGTGTTATCATCATGACATAGAGAAGTGGCGACAATGCCAAATTCTCTATGACAGTTTACACTACCAGAACAAAACAGTCTTAGAAACCATGTGCCAAGGGGAATTCTTGCAAAAAGATGAAACCAAGGGTGGAATTTATTTGAGGATCTAGCCGAAAAAACCCTCCAATGGGAACTTACTCCCGAAAAGTCTAGGAACACAAATCCTATCTCTTCAAAAGGAGGTCTCTATATAAAAGAATCATCCATAACTGTCTAGACTAAAATTTCTAACCTAATGAGAAGAATGAAAGTTCATTCTCTAGAAACTAAGGAGCCAGTTTCAGTCAACCAAGTCAGCCCAAACCAATTTTCAACTCTGGGTTGTACTTGCTGTCAAGCCATGAATCATGTGTTTGAGGAGTGTCCAATTTTCAATGCTAAACAAATGTATTCCGAGCCCATGAATGCGCCTTTTCAAGGCCCCATAACAATCCTTATTCTCAAACGTACAATCCTGGCTGGAGAAATCACCCGAATTTCTCATGGAGCCAAAACAACAATGACCACTCAAGATTAAATCACTTCCAACATTCGAATCATAATCACAATCCTTCCTATCATCAACCCAATTACCATGCCAATCATAATCATCAATCTAATTCTTTCAATTATCAACTGAACTTTCCTAACCATGCTCCACAATCTTCTTTCCAAAATCCTCCACTTGAGAAAAGAATGACTGATTTTGAAAAGACTATGGAAAGGTATATGAGGAATCAAGAGTCCCTCATACAAACACTGCAGAACAACAATGCACAAGCCATTACGAGGTTAGAGGTTCAAATTAGTCAGCTAGTTAATTCACAAAATGAGAGGCCTAAGGGTACTTTGCCTAGTCAACCATTAACGAACCCACGAAATTCTAATCAAGTTAGTTTTACTCAGGATCAACAGTTTAATCAATGTAATGTTGTTCATACATTGAAGTCAGAAAAGAAAGTTGATAATCAAGAGTCTATGCCACCCAATCCCATTCAGCATAACAACATACAAGAATCCACTTCATCTAGTTCCAATCCATCCCAATCTGATAAGTCTGAAAAAGACAAGTCAGCCAGTCAGGTGCACAAGCCTATAGTATCATTTCCTAATAGGCTGAAGAACAACAAGCAAAATCCATACATAGATAAGATAATTGAGATTTTCAGTTAAGTGAAGATAAATGTGTCACTTCTTGATGCAATCTAACAAGTCCCATCTTATGCAAAATTTCTTAAGGACATGTGCACCAAGAAGAGAAAGACTAATGTACCCAAGAAAGTCTTCTTAGCCACTAATATTAGTGAGCTACTGTCGGGTCCGATCCCTGTCAAGTACAAGGATCTGGTTATCCCACCATTGCCTACACTATACGACAAGCTGAGATTAGTCGTGCACTTATTGACTTGGGGGTAAGTATCAACTTACTCCCTTTCTCAGTTTATCAACAACTCAGTTGTGCGATCTTAGTCCAACTCGATGTAGGATCGTTGAGATAAGGACTAATTGTGGAATTATCTCTTGTAGGCAACTATAGATCTGAAATAACTCAAGTCAACACAAATCTAAAACTAGAAGGATTAGCGTTAAGTAAATAAACAAAATAAATAACTTGCATGTAAAGGAAAACAAATCTCAGAAATTGACAAACGCAAACAAAGAGATTTATCCTGGTTCGGTCCTTGTGACCTACATCCAGTCCCCAAGCCACCCGCTTGAGATTTTCCTTTAACCTTGATCTTGCCACCCAAAATCAATACAACATGTACACCACTTGTCGAATCCCCTTCGCCAAATCTGTACACCTTCTCTTCCACCAAGAGAACACCTTTTACCTTTGTACTGTTGGCCCAAAGGCCTTCCACTCTAGTTTTGATGATGATTAACTCATGTAGTTATGTGTACTAATAATCTTGCAATGTTTAAGTTTCAGATATTTGACAAGATATTAGTTGGTGAAAGCTTCCACACATCTTTCACATGTTGATTCAAGAGCCCGAGCGTCAAAGATCATATATAGCACTTGCTCGGTGAATCAAGGAGCTTTGGATCAAGCCGACTTGGAGATTGCGCTCTACAAGAAGACTTGGAGATTGCGCTCTACAAGAAGACTTAGGTATCCATAGTTTTAGTTTTGAGTTTAGATCCTAATTGTTAAGATTAGAATAGTATGATAAGCTCAAGTTCACAACACACACCTTTCATGTTTTGATTTTCGGTTTTAGGTTTAACCGATCTTGGTTTTCATGAATAGATTTTTTATCAAAACAAGTTTACATGGTTTATGTATATTAGATTATTCTATATACATGCATGCTTCAATTGTTTAGACAAACTTTGTTTGATAATCTATTCCATGTGTTTTATGTTTTGGTATTTACAACAAAACATATTTTTGGACTTAATGACAAAAATCATGATATATATATGTTTGTGTATATTGAATTTCTATTCATATACAACATGCTTCAAAATGTTTAAATATCATATTTTTGTATCATGGATGAGTTTTAGACAATGTGTATTTTCTATTCAAAATACAAGGTTTTAGAAAATACGGTTTTTGGTTTTTGGCAAAATTTCTATGACACAAAAAATAGTCAAATATTTTGAAATTTGTGTTAGGATTTTTAACACAAGTTTGTATTTCAATATAAAATGATAAACTATTTTTGTGGAATTTTAGAGATTTTGTGGGATTTATTATAATATTTTTTCCCAGATTTCAGACCTGTTTTTGTCTGCCAGGCTTGGCCGGTCGACTGGTACGGTCGACCGCACCAAAGAAGCCAGTCGACCGTTCCGGTCGACCGACGTGCACGGATACGTGCACGCTGGCTGACTCTGTAGCCGGTCGACCGAAGCGGTCGACCGACGGAGAGCTGTTGGCTCTCAGGAATTCTCGGTCGACCGAGGCGGTCGACCGGTAGCCACAACGGATCAAAATTTGACCGTTGGGCGGTCGACCGTCCCGGTCGACCGGAAGGCTATTTTTGGCAAAACTGCTGCCAAACGGCTATTTTCTGGATTAGCCTATAAATACCCCATTTGCAAGAGTTTTTCTCTAAGATTTTTGTGCGCGAATTTTCCTGATTCTCTGGTGTTTTCAAAGCAATCAAAAGAAGTTTTTGTGCTTGATTTGAACAATTTTTGGTGTTTGATTAGGGTTTGGAAATATCAAAGAAAGGGTGTTTGGGAAAAGCTTGTGATTGAACTACTCTATATTGTTTTCTTGATTTTTCCCAAGGTTTTTCTTTGTGATTCTGATTTCCATTCCATTGGTTTTCTCCACACTTGAGCTAAAATCTACTATCTATATCTATAGGTTATTTGTGTGGAAGAAGAAGTTGTTTGTGGTTGTTGTTGTGACCACCAAGTTGTAACCCAATCTTTTCTTAGCTTTGTGCTTTGGGTTGTATCCCTCTAGTTGAGAGGTGATCCTTGTATTGGTTGGTGATTGGGAGTTTGTTGTTGGTTTGGAATTTGCCTCAAGGAGGAGGTTGTGATTGTTGGAGTTTGCCTCAAGGAGGAGGTTGTGTTGGTTGGCTTGGATTTGTGCCTCAAGGAGGAGGTTGTAAAGAGAGGAGTTGGGTACTCTTTGTAAAGGGTCCTAGGTGGACGAGCTAGTGGAAATCCTTCGTGTGTCGAAGGCGGGGATGTAGAGCTGGGTGCTCGAACCTCGATAACATATCTTGTTGTTTGCGCTTGATCCATTGGCTCTCTCTCTCTACTCTCTTTTTACTTTGTGCCTTGCATTTATTTACATTGCTCATACATATTTGCTTGGCTTGGTTTTGTGCATCACTTGTTGATAGCACTTGAGTGTAATTTGCATTAAGTTTTTAATTTCCGCATAAGTTAACTAGATTAGCATTGTCACCTATTCACCCCCCCTCTAGGTGACTTTTTCAATTGGTATCAGAGCTAGCGCTGCTGATATTTAGGTTTAACCACCTAGGAGTGTGATCTTGGTTTGCTAATCTTCATTTGCATTTCATTTGCACTCATACTAGTTTGCTCTCATGGCTAGCCCTCCCATGTTTGACCATTTTAGACTTGATGCTTGGAAGGTGGACATGACTAGGCATTTAAAAACTCTAGGTCATCTAGTTTATCAAGCCATTACCATAGAATCCCTCCCAAATAGTAGCAAGCATAAGAAGGCCAATGCATTAGCACTTAGAGCACTTAGAGCATCTCTAAATGAATTTCTTTTACCCGTTTTTGATCACTATGATTCGGCTTTTGCAGTTTGGAGCATCTTGACGTCGCCCGAGCTTCCAAGGATAATTAACAAGATGAGGAGATCTAAAAGAGAAAAGTCCGAAGAGCAATGCCTCATGGTCCAAGGGAAGAACTCCCTTGAGGTACAATCGGATTCTCATATTGATGATAGCTCTAGTTCCTATTGTCATGGATGTTTTGAAGTTCAAACTTTGAATATGGAACTTGTTCAAAAGCTTGAGAATTTGTTAGAAGAACATGATTGATGAAAGATGATAATCTTGTTTTAAAAATGAATTAAAGGATTTATGCTCTAATTTTGAATTGATTTTGCAAGAGAAGGAAGAGATTGCAAGTGAATGTGACTCACTTAAATCTCAACTTGAACTTGTTTTAAAGGAAAATAAATTTTTGAAAAATAAAAATGATTGTGATGATGTAGTAAAGCACAATGAGATTTTATCTTCAAAATTGGATTTTACTTTTAAAGAAAATCTTACTTTGAAAAATGATATTGATTCTATTACTAGAGAATTGGATTTGGTTTTGATTAAAAATAAATCTTTGCAAAAAAGAGATTGATGTTGCCATGCTAATGTTGCTTCATGTTCTAGCACACCTATTGCATGCTCCACTTTGTCTTCTAGCATAGAAAATGATATAAATAATTTGAAGAAAAGTGTTGATTGTTTGGGCTCCACTTTGAGCCATTGTGCCATGAATCACACACGTTTGAAAACCTTGATTCGCAAGAAACAAGTTCCAACCTTGCATGCACACCCATCTAGGCATACCCATGCTTCTCATGATCACCATCATCATATGTATGCTCACGTGTACACATGTACACATTGTGGTCGAAAAGGCCACCTTGCTAGATTCTGTTATGATCGCATTTATCATGAAAATTTAGCAACTAATTTTGTTTGGGTGAGAAAAGAAACTAACCCCCGTGGACCCACTAGAAAATGGGTACCAAAAACCACCTTTTTGGCTTTTGATGTAGGTGGGAGCTCTCGCATCACGTTAGAGTGGAGGTGCCTTGAGGTGGATGCATTCTAAGCTTAAAAGAGAACCATTTGGATGCTTCACTCTCAAGGAGATTTGGGGGAGGACCACCGTGGTTTGGAGAACTAGAGACGCACCTTCATCGGTTTGGTATCATTCTCTAACTCCCATTTTTGCATGCTTTTACATGTTCATCTATTCATAGCATGTTTTGTTTCATTGTTCATTATGCTTATGCTATGTTGGTTAGATTAGTGTTATACATGTTTAGTTACTGAGCACCCATGTTCATATGGATCTATATTTAGTGTTCTCACCTTGTTTTAGAACTAACATGTATGCCCTAGATCTAATGCACATACATTTGCTTTATGACCATTTGGATGTTTATGATTATATGATGATTTGTTTTGATGACTCATGTTTTAGTATGATATATGCCATGTTTGTTAGACCCTTGACATGCATGTTTAGCTTATGAGATCACCCATGTTTAGTATGGACCCTTATTTTGTGTTCTCTTTATGTTTAGCTATCATGTTGATCATAGTTCTAATGCACATGTCTTTGTCATGCTAATCATATGGTTGACTATGATTTTTGTTTTAATAATTCATGTTTTTGATTATCATGGTCATGTTGATTGTTGACCCATTTTATGCTTCATGTTTTGACTACTTGCTTGAATGATAGTTTTCATTAAAACTAGGATTTATACTTGTACAACGAATGAGCTACAAATAGACCTTTATATATGTTTGTGCTTGAACGCTCATTTGTATTCACTTGATGTACTAGTATAGTCTAGTTTTGATGATTCTTGCATTTGACTTGTATTCACTATTCTACACATTTTGTTTTAACTTTATGTATATGTCCATCTTGTCCAAACTATCATTTATACATATACATCCTTGAGCCACGTGCCTTCATGCATATACTTTTGTGGACTCATTGGTTTAGGATATGTATGTATACTTTAGTTTGTACATGACATACATATGCCTTGAAGTTTAAATCATGTTTTGATGATTTTCATGTTTTTAGGTGATTTCACATTTATGATGAATATCATGTTTTTAAGATGATTTCAATAGGTGATTTCACATCTTAGAAGAGTTTCATGTTTTTACTATTGAGCTTGATTTTCATGTTGATATGTTTCTCACAACACTTGTACACTCACCTTATTTAATGTTTTCTCATGACTTAGTTTTCATGAGTATAAATTGTGCTATATGGTTTTTGAGTGTTTAGTGATCATGTGATTTTCATGTCTCATGAAATATCTCTTGGTTTTGTCCATTGTTTGAAGGATCTCGTACTAGTTGATTCATATAACTAGTTGTGATATTCTTCCTTGGTAGTAGTTTTCAAACATACTATATTTGCAAATCTATTTTTGAAAACCCCTACCATCATGGGCGGTTGGATGGGAGATCATGTTCATGTATGTTTTATAATGAAAATCCTTTTTATCTTGAACCATGATTGGGTGGTAGTTATATGAGATATACGCTTGTATTTATTGTTGTTTCAATTGGTATCATTGAACTCTTTCAATTGGTATCAATATGACATCTTTTTGTATACTCATATATGTTTGTATTTTATATATGTATGCTTCACTTCATATAGTATCAATTTCAATTGGTAGCTATTTTTTTTTCATACATATATAGATGATTTATTTTGTGCTTATTATATCCCTATATCTTAAAGCACAAGTTTTGGCTATGTTAAGCTTGAGTTTTTCATTTTGTATTCATATACAAGCTTTATCACAATTTTAAGATTGCTAAGCTTGAATTTTTAATGAATATCATGTTTCAATTGATTTAATTTTCAATTGGTATCTTATTTCAAGCCTATGCATATTTTCTTTTGGTATTTCATAAAGGGGGAGAAAACTCATATTTTATATTTCAATTGGTATTTGGTTTTACCATTGTTCTTGTTTCCCACTCCCTTGCTTTATGATAGAAAATAAGGATTTCAATTGGCAGAAGAAATAATTTCACTTGGTATCTTGTGTTTTAAAGAATAATAGTTTCATTCGATATCAAGATTTGTTTTTAAGGAAATTCAAAATTAGTATTGTTTTATTCCAAAATTGGTATCTAGTTTGTTGTTTACAATTGGTAGGTTATTTGTTTACTTACTAATTGGTATCAAGATTTTCATTTTTTTTGTTTTCAATTGGTATATGTTCTCATTTTGATTTCAATTGATTTGTTGTTTTTCAATTGGTATCAATATACACTTCATTGCCACATTTTTTTGTATCATATTTGATTTGACCCTTTATTAGTTCCTTGCTTTGAACAAAAAGGGGAGAAAAATTTATTGTTTTTGCTTTTATTTTTAACCCTTTTTGATGATTGACAAAAAGGGGAGAAGAATTTGAGTTTTATATGCATATTTGTGTTTGCATATAGTTTACATTTGAAAAAGAAGCCTTGTTTATATGCATGTCTATGCATGTTTTATGTTTCATTTTTATTGGTATCAAGAGCATGTTTTTATATTGTTTTAAACACATATAAACATGTTTTAAGAACATTCATTGCATATCTTATATGTTTTATTGTTATGCATGAGTTAAGGGGGAGCTTCTTTGAAGCTTTACTTAATCCATGCATATATAACTCCATGAGTTTTGTCATCATCAAAAAGGGGGAGATTGTTGGCCCAAAGGCCTTCCACTCTAGTTTTGATGATGATTAACTCATGTAGTTATGTGTACTAATAATCTTGCAATGTTTAAGTTTCAGATATTTGACAAGATATTAGTTGGTGAAAGCTTCCACACATCTTTCACATGTTGATTCAAGAGCCCGAGCGTCAAAGATCATATATAGCACTTGCTCGGTGAATCAAGGAGCTTTGGATCAAGCCGACTTGGAGATTGCGCTCTACAAGAAGACTTGGAGATTGCGCTCTACAAGAAGACTTAGGTATCCATAGTTTTAGTTTTGAGTTTAGATCCTAATTGTTAAGATTAGAATAGTATGATAAGCTCAAGTTCACAACACACACCTTTCATGTTTTGATTTTCGGTTTTAGGTTTAACGATCTTGGTTTTCATGAATAGATTTTTTATCAAAACAAGTTTACATGGTTTATGTATATTAGATTTGTTCTATATACATGCATGCTTCAATTGTTTAGACAAACTTTGTTTGATAATCTATTCCATGTGTTTTATGTTTTGGTATTTACAACAAAACATATTTTTGGACTTAATGACAAAAATCATGATATATATATGTTTCTTGTATATTGAATTTCTATTCATATACAACATGCTTCAAAATGTTTAAATATCATATTTTTGTATCATGGATGAGTTTTAGACAATGTGTATTTTCTATTCAAAATACAAGGTTTTAGAAAATACGGTTTTTGGTTTTTGGCAAAATTTCTATGACACAAAAATAGTCAAATATGTTTGAAATTTGTGTTAGGATTTTAACACAAGTTTGTATTTCAATATAAAATGATAAAAATATTTTGTGGAATTTTAGAGATTTTGTGGGATTTATATAATATTTTTTCCCCAGATTTCAGACATGTTTTTGTCTGCCAGGCTTGGCCGGTCGACTGGTACGGTCGACCGCACCAAAGAAGCCAGTCGACCGTTCCGGTCGACCGACGTGCACGGATACGTGCATGCTGGCTGACTCTGTAGCCGGTCGACCGAAGCGGTCGACCGACGGAGAGCTGTTGGCTCTCAGGAATTCTCGGTCGACCGAGGCGGTCGACCGGTAGCCACAACGGATCAAAATTTGACCGTTGGGCGGTCGACCGTCCCGGTCGACCGGAAGGCTATTTTGGCAAAACTGCTGCCAAACGGCTATTTTCTGGATTAGCCTATAAATACCCCATTTGCAAGAGTTTTTCTCTAAGATTTTTTGTGCGAATTTTTCCTGATTCTCTGGTGTTTTCAAAGCAATCAAAAGAAGTTTTTGTGCTTGATTTGAACAATCTTTTTTGGTGTTTGATTAGGGTTTGGAAATATCAAAGAAAGGGTGTTTGGGAAAAGCTTGTGATTGAACTACTCTATATTGTTTTCTTGATTTTTCCCAAGTTTTTCTTTGTGATTCTGATTTCCATTCCATTGGTTTTCTCCACACTTGAGCTAAAATTTACTATCTATATCTATAGGTTATTTGTGTGGAAGAAGAAGTTGTTTGTGGTTGTTGTTGTGACCACCAAGTTGTAACCCAATCTTTTCTTAGCTTTGTGCTTTGGGTTGTATCCCTCTAGTGAGAGGTGATCCTTGTATTGGTTGGTGATTGGGAGTTTGTTGTATTGGTTTGGAATTTGCCTCAAGGAGGAGGTTGTGATTGTTGGAGTTTGCCTCAAGGAGGAGGTTGTGTTGGTTGGCTTGGATTTGTGCCTCAAGGAGGAGGTTGTAAAGAGAGGAGTTGGGTACTCTTTGTAAAGGGTCCTAGGTGGACGAGCTAGTGAAAATCCTTCGTGTGTCGAAGGCGGGGATGTAGAGCTGGGTGCTCGAACCTCGATAACATATCTTGTTGTTTGCGCTTGATCATTGGCTCTCTCTCTCTACTCTCTTTTTACTTTGTGCCTTGCATTTATTTACATTGCTCATACATATTGCTTGGCTTGGTTTTGTGCATCACTTGTTGATAGCACTTGAGTGTAATTTGCATTAAGTTTTAATTTCCGCATTAAGTTCACTAGATTAGCATTGTCACCTATTCAACCCCCCTCTAGGTGACTTTTTCATGTACAACTGCCTCTACAACCAAGAAGCCTCCCGTGTACAATGGTCACCTTGTACAACTTGCCTCTTCAACCAAGAAGCCTCCCGTGTACAATGAACACTTTGAGAATTACAACTCTTTTCCTATAGCCTTGATACTTAATGTGTATGTGGACAAGGTACAGTATAGGAAACAAAAACTTCAGAGAATCTTCACAATGGAAATGTCTTTGGTGAAGAACTGAAGTGGAAAAAACAGTTTTCAGGTTTGCAGATTTTTGGCTTTGGAAAACTGATAAAAACTCTTGGTAATTGGCCTTTGGTATAACTTCCTTATTTATAGCTGAAGACTAGGGTTAGTTAGGAAGTTATTGGTGCAATTTGAATCAAAGGAACGTTGGAATTCGTTGCACAAAAGACCAGATAATGAAAACTGTCCAGCAGTCAGAACTGCCTATTAGTCGACTTGCTTTTTGAGTTAGTCGACTAACCTAGGCAAAATTCCTTCTATTATCGACTATGTTTGGGCATTAGTCGACTATGTCATGAAACGTTGGATTGACAGTTTCAGAATAACTGATTCAAGTCGACTGCAACTATCAATTAGTCGACTTGACAAGGGATTAGTCGACTAGGGGACTTGGATTAGTCGACTAAGTCTGATGCCAGAGAACAAACAGAGAGTTGGGTCTGTTTTTGACACAGTATTAGTCGACTTGGTTTGGATTAAGTCGACTATACATATGATTAGTCGACTATGTTGGAATGTAAGTCGACTAACAAGATATGATTTGTTGTGTGCATGTCAAGGCTTTTACATGCTACTTCATATTTACAATCCACATCATATCAACTCTCTTTGGCACATCTTAATCATGTAGAACTCTTGATTCTTCATTTGTTTAGAGCTCCAAATGAATTTGATCTTCACAAACGTCTTCATTGAAATAGGTTCCAACATTTCTCCCCCTTTTTGATGATGACGCTTGTGTGCACAAGTCCTCCCCTGCAGAAAATATGTTATCTTTTCCTCCCCCTGCAGAAATGGGTTATAACAGATAGAGAAATATTTGTTCTCCCCCTGCAACAAAATATATTAGTACATATATACATAGTTGATCTTTAAAAATTTTTTTTATATGGTACCTGCAAGATAAACGTTAGTTGGTACCAAATATAAAAGATCATATCTAACTTTAGGACTCCAAATCCATTTAGAATTTGGTTTCCACCTGTTAGTATATACATAATTGCAAGAATCACATATATCATGCATGTATGAAGCAATATATGTATTTTTATCATAAACATTTAAGTTCTTTGGAATCCATATAAACTTACTTTTCTTAGTCTTACTTTTTACAAAATAACTATATGGATGATTATAACATGAAGATTTTGCAATAAAACCAATACCATGATTATCATGTGACAAATTCTGAAAAGATAATAGATCATTTAATTTTCTTTTCCTTTATTAAACTTAGTCACATTTTGCATAAGATCTTCATATTTCTTTTTGAAACTAATATGTCTTTATCTAATATAGAAATTCTATCATTCAAAGACTTAGTTTCCATTTTCAGAAAAATGTTTTCTTTTATAAACTTCTCATTTTCAGTTTTCAAGAATGATATGACATTTTCAGTTTCATCTTGTTGAGAATTTATAGAAGAACATTGTAATGCATAAACAGAATTTTCCTGTAAAAGTTTCTCATTTTCTTTTAACAAAAATCTGTTTTTCAGTTTTTCATTTTTCAGATTCATAAATAACTCATTAAATGCATCAGAGAGTTCAGAAAAACGATACCTCTCATCTTCTATGGCCATGTAACATAAGTTAACATGTTCAGTGGATTCTTCTTCATCAGAAGATGAGGAATCACTATATTCTGAAGTTGCTTCGTAGTTCTTCTTCTTTCTGAACTTCTTACTCTTGTACTTATCTTTCTTCTTGAGCAAAGGGCAATCCATCTTCATATGTCCTGGTTTATCACAATTAAAACACTTGAATTTACCTTGCTTAAGAAATTTCCTGAACTTCTTTGAGAGCATTGCCATCTCCTCTTCGTCATCATTGTCCGTGTCGGAAGATGCATGGAAGGCGAGTTCTTTCTTCTTTGAACGGTGTTGTCGTTCGTCCTTCTTCCTTTCTTCTAACTGCACTTCATTCATATGCCATTAGATTACCGATTAGGTTTTCTAATGTCATAGTTGAGAGATCATTCGCCTCTTCAATGGCGGTTGTCTTCTTCTCCCATTTCTGGTGTGAGTGCACGAAGGATCTTTCGAACTCTTTCGACTTGGGTGTGTCCTTTCCAAGGGATGCAAGAGTATTGGTGATGTCGGTGAATCTTATAACCATTTCGGATATGGTTTCATTCTCCTCCATTTTAAATAACTCAAACCTGTGGACAAGAACATATATTTTAGATTCTTTAACTTTACTAGTGCCTTCGTGTGTTACCTGAAGAGTATGCCAAATTTGATGTGCAGAAGTTGCTGTTGACACTCGGTTGAACTCTTCTTGGTAAGGGCACAGAATAGAGCATTCATTGCTGCTTTGCGTCAAGGTTCGCGTTCTTCTTTTGATCTTCACTCCAAGCGTTGTAGTTGGTTGTAGGCTTGGTGTACGTTTCTTTTACGATGTTCCAAAGGTCGTAGTTGAGTGACTGCAAGTAGATCTTCATTCTACACTTCCAATAGTTGTAGTTGGTTCCGTCAAACAGCGGTGGACGTTGTGTAGAATGTTCTTCTTTGAATTGGGATGAGGGAAACTCCGTTGCCATCTTTGTTGTTGACTTGTATCCGCCCTGATATCAAATGTAGGATCAGAGCGTGTACTCCGGTTGATGAAGTAGGAATGTAGATGCCGGTTGATGACCCTCGCTCTGATACCAAATGTAGGATCGTTGAGATAAGGACTAATTGCGGAATTATCTCTTGTAGGCAACTATAGATCTGAAATAACTCAAGTCAACACAAATCTAAAACTAGAAGGATTAGCGTTAAGTAAAAAAAAAAAAAAATAACTTGCATGTAAAGGAAAACAAATCTCAGAAATTGACAAACGCAAACAAAGAGATTTATCCTGGTTCGGTCCTTGTGACCTACATCCAGGCCCCAAGCCACCCGCTTGAGATTTCCTTTAACCTGATCTTGCCACCCAAAATCAATACAACATGTACACCACTTGTCGAATCCCCTTCGCCAAATCTGTACACCTTCTCTTCCACCAAGAGAACACCTTTTACCTTTGTACAACTGCCTCTACAACCAAGAAGCCTCCCGTGTACAATGGTCACCTTGTACAACTTGCCTCTTCAACCAAGAAGCCTCCCGTGTACAATGAACACTTTGAGAATTACAACTCTTTTCCTATAGCCTTGATACTGAATGTGTATGTGGACAAGGTACAGTATAGGAAACAAAAACTTCAGAGAATCTTCACAATGGAAATGTCTTTTGGTGAAGAACTGAAGTGGGAAAAACAGTTTTCAGGTTTGCAGATTTTTGGCTTTGGAAAACTGATAAAAACTCTTGGTAATTGGCCTTTGGTATAACTTCCCTATTTATAGCTGAAGACTAGGGTTAGTTAGGAAGTTATTGGTGCAATTTGAATCAAAGGAACGTTGGAATTCGTTGCACAAAAGACCAGATAATGAAAACTGTCCAGCAGTCAGAACTGCCTATTAGTCGACTTGCTTTTTGAGTTAGTCGACTAACCTAGGCAAAATTCCTTCTATTAGTCGACTATGTTTGGGCATTAGTCGACTATGTCATGAAACGTTGGATTGACAGTTTCAGAATAACTGATTCAAGTCGACTGCAACTATCAATTAGTCGACTTGACAAGGGATTAGTCGACTAGGGGACTTGGATTAGTCGACTAAGTCTGATGCCAGAGAACAAACAGAGAGTTGGGTCTGTTTTTGACACAGTATTAGTCGACTTGGGTTTGGATTAAGTCGACTATACATATGATTAGTCGACTATGTTGGAATGTAAGTCGACTAACAAGATATGATTTGTGTGTGCATGTCAAGGCTTTTTACATGCTACTTCATATTTACAATCCACATCATATCAACTCTCTTGGCACATCTTAATCATGTAGAACTCTTGATTCTTCATTTGTTTATAGCTCCAAATGAATTTGATCTTCACAAACGTCTTCATTGAAATAGGTTCCAACACTCGAGTCACCATCCAATTGGCTGACCATTCAGTGAAAGTTTTCAAGGGAAAATTTAATGATGTCCTTATTCGGGTCGAGGAGTTTATCTACCTCATTGATTTATAGTTCTTGAGACACAACCTGTGTCCAATCCTAGGGCTCAAACTCCCTTTATCCTAGGGCACCCATTTCTTGCTACAACAAATACTATTATCAACTGTAGGAATGGGTACATGAGGTTAACCTTTGGAGACATGACTAGAGAAGTCAATGTCTTCAACTTAGGAAAGCAACCCACGATATTGATAATCAAACATTTGAAGTCAACCACATTGAGAACTGACTAGCGAACATAGAGAAGAATTGGAACTAGAACATGATTGTGACTTCGAATTAAAGTCTGAAGACTTTAATCTTGATCAGATTGTCAAGTTGCTGTAAATTGGTCCTCAAACCTTATTTCACTAAATGTGAAGCCAATAAACTTGATTCCTCCTTCCAATGAACCTTCTCCTTCCTTAGATTGAAAGCCTTACCTACTCATCTTAAGTACGTCTATCTAGGAGAATAAGAGACTTTTTCTGTCATTATTGCATCCCATTTAAATGACAGGGAAGAAGAGAATCTTAAAATAATTCTTAGGAGACATAAGAAAGTCATTGGTTGGATTATGATCGACATAAAGGGATTGAGTCTAGCCATAGTTCAATATTGCATTCATCTCAATGAAGAAGCGACACCGAAGAGAGACCCGCAACGTAAGTTAAACCCTATAATGCAAAAGGTTGTTCATGCTGAAATCGTGAAACTCTTATAGGATAATCTATATCATTTCTGATAGCCAATGGGTTAGTCCTGTCCACACGGTTCTGAAGAAATCTGGTTTCACCATGGTGGAAAATGGGAACAAAAAGTTGGTCCAAACTCGACTTTCCACGAAGATTCAAGTTTGCATGACTATAGGAAGCTAAATGCAGCAACTCGTAAGGACCATTTCACGCTTCCCTTCATTAACCAAATGCTTGAATGTTTGGCAGGCCATGAGTATTACTGTTTCTTGGATGGGTACTCAAAGTATAATCAGATTCCCACTGCTCCGGAGGACCAAGAAACGACCACTTTCACATGTCCATTGGGACATTTGCTTATCGCCGAATGCCTTTCGGCTTGTGCAATGCCCCAGCAACATTTAAACATTGCATGTTGAGTCTTTTCTCTAATATGGTGGGACAATTTTTGAAAATATTCATGGATAATTTCTCCATTTCTGAAGACTCATTCGATCAATGTCATCACTATCTCGAACTCGTCCTCCAACGTTGTGTCGAGAAAAATCTGACACTATACTGGGAGAAATGCCACTCCATGATAAGACATGAAATTGTCTTGGGTCATGAGATTTCTAAGAATGGAATTGAAGTGGATAAAGCCAAGATTGAGGCATAGCTAAGCTCCCGGTGTCGAAGTGTGTTAAAATATACGATCCTTTTTAGGACACACCAGTTTTTATCATAGGTTCATTAAGGATTTTAGCAAAATTTTTAGACCCTAACTAACCTTTTAGCTAAGGACATCTCTTTCACTTTCGATAGGGGATGTCTTAATGCTTGGGAGAAGATGAAAAATGTGCTTATTTCTGCACCAATCATTTCTGTACCGGATTGGTCAAAGCCATTTGAAATCATGTGTGTGTTGGCCCAAAGGTTACAATCCCGGGTTATTTGTTTTGATGATAACAAATCATATAAAAACTATTTGGTACTAATAGAAGTTCAAGAATAAATTTCAGATTGGTACAGGTATTGATGGCTCAATTCTCAAGCAAGAGATATTAGGCTCCAGCTCAATCACTGCTCAACATCAAGTTTAAGAGACGCCTACTTGTAGACTCATCTTGTAGATAGTTTTTTTTTTGTTAAAGATTAGTATATAGTTTGAAACTCGCAAAAACACACACACATAAATTGCACATTTTTCAAAAGAATATTTTAGCTTTTGATTATCAAACCTTATAAAATATACTTTTTTATAATCAGTATACTTATTTTTCTATATTTCAAAAACCTTACAAAAATCTTTTCAAAACGTAACATATTTCA
>JAVJIF010024143.1:0-79204 GCA_038442645.1 Agave tequilana
AATTAAGAATGCATGTATAGAATGAAACTACTATACATAAACCAATTAACTTGTTTTGATCAACTATTCATGAAAACAAATATTGGTTAAATCAAAACCGAAAAACCAATATCCAAACATAAGACGTGTGTGTTGTGCACTTGAGCATATCAACTATTCTTATCTTTACACATGGATCTAAAACTCAAACTAAACTATGGATACTTAAGTCTTCTTGACGATCTTCCATCTTCAAGTCGACTCGGTCCCAAAACGTGATCCACGAGCTAAGCTATGTATGATCTTGATGCTCTGGCCCTGGAATCACCATGTGAAAGCTTCCAAACTCCTCTTTTTGAAGCAATCACCAACAAATATCTTGCTAAATGATCTGAAACTAAAATCACAAGATTATTAGTAAACATAACTACATGAGTTAATCATCATCAAAACTAGAGAGGAAAGCCTCGGGCCAACAATCTCCCCCTTTTTGATGATGACAAAACTCATGGGGTTATATATGCATGGATTAAAGTCAAGCTTCAAGGAAGCTCCCCCTTAACTCATGCATAAAACAAATAAACATAAATATGCAATGAATGACGATGCAAAAATAATAAAAGGCTCTAGATACCAAATGAAATGTTCAAAAAACAAAACATGCTCTAGATACCAATTAAAATTAAACTAAATTAAACTTAATATATGCAAAACATAAAAATGCATATATAAAACTCAAAATCTTTCTCCCCCTTTTTGTCAATCATCAACAAAGGGTAAAAAAATCAAAACAAAACAAAATCTTCTCCCCCTTTTAGTACAAAGAAACAATCATCAATTAGGGGTAAATAAAGATAATGTTCTCCCCCTTTTTGTCTAAAACAAAAACTAAACCAAATAGGGGTGACAATCAATTAAGGTATCAATTGAAAATGTGTCAAAGTAGTATCTTGATACCAATTGAAAGTAAATATAGATCAATAAAGAAATGGTATATGCGATATACATTCATGAAGAGGAAGATGTGAAGCTTCCCTACATAGATACATTACATGAAGGAGGGATGACAAGCCCTAATTCACATAATGTACACTATGCAATGCATAAGAGGAGATGTGAAGCTCCCCCTACACACGTGTACCACATAAAGAAGAGATTGCCAAGCTCTTCAATACAAGATACACTCATCATGAATCTATATGTAGAAGAGATGTTAAGCTCTCCTTGCATATAGTCAATACAAATTAATACTTTTGTATTTTTAATTTTTTTATTAAACAAAATTTTGAGATACCAATTTTAAAACATTCAAATAAACATCTTGATATCAAAAAGAGTATTTTTCTTTTTAAGTATATGATATCAATTTAAAATTTTTATTTTCTATCATAAAGCAAGGGAGTGGAGATACAAATACCAATTGAAATATGAAAATCGAATTTTCTCCTCCTTTATGAAATACCAATAAAAACAATGCGTAGGCTTGAAATAAGATACCAATTGACAATTGAATTAATTGAAACAAAATTGAAACTCAAGCTTAGCAAAAACACAAACATATATATACGTATGAAAAATAGATATCAATTGAAATTGATATTCGTTGAAATGCAAGCATACATATACTGATACCAATTGAAAGAATTTCAATGATACCAATTGAAACAACAATAATGATCAAGTGTATACATCATATAACTACCACCTAACTCATGCACATGTATCATTGGATTCTTTCAATATAGAGCATACATAAGCATGGTCGCCCATCCATCCGCCCGTGGATGGTAGGGGTTTTCAAAAAAATTTGAAAAATAAAGTGTGTTTGAAAACTATACCAAAATGAAGAATATCGCAACTAGTTAAATGAAAAATTTGTAAACTAGTACGAAATCCTTCAAGTAAGGAATAAACAAAATATTTTTCATGAAACATGAAATCCACATGATAATCAACACTCTAAGCCAATTAAGTATAAATATGACTCATGAAAGCAAACACATGAGTAAACAATAAATGTGAGTGTACAAATAAGATGTGAAGATCATGATCATAAAGGTATTCATTTAGCTCAATATTCCTTGAAAACACGAAAACATGAAATTCATCAAAACTATTTAATCTTCAAGGTATATGTATGTCCTATACAAATTAAAGTATACATACATATCCAAACACAACGAGTCCACAAAGATATATGCATGAAGGCACGTGGCTCAAAAGGATGTATATGTATAAACAATAATTTGGATAAAATGGACATATACATGAAGTTAAACATAAAACACATGGAAACATGAAAATATGAAAAACTAAATTTCCATTAAAACAAATTTCATTTCAAGGTATATGTATGATTTGTCAACACAAAAAGTATACATACATATCCCTAAACACAATTGAGTCCATATGTATAGATTTGCATGAAAAGTAAATGACTCAAGGGGTATACATGTATATCTTAAAGTTTGACAAATAGACATATACATGAAATGAAAACACATGATCATAAAACAAATCCAAAAATGGGAATATAAGTTTAAAATGCAAGGATCATCAAAACTAGACTATACTAGCACATCTAATGGGTTCAAATAAGCATTCAAGCTCAAACATTTATAGATTTATTTGTGGCCCACTATATGCACAAATATATATCTAGTCTTGATGAAACTAACATTTAAACATATATTCAAATCATGAAGTATCAAAACAAGATATGAATCATCATGATAATCATAAACATTATTATTAAGAAAATCCACAAGTTATTAAACTATGATAAACATGATAGCTAAACAAATGGTGATAACACAAAAATAATGGTCCATATTAAACATGGGTGTCTCAAAAGGGCTATACATGCATGTCAAGAGTCTAATAATCATGGCATTTTCATAATGATCATATAAACATCAAAACATGCTATATATATAAACATGAAAAGCATACAAACATAAATAAGGAGTAAGAGACCGTTACCAAAACTATGTGGCAACTCTCCATGTCTCCAAAACAAGGTGGTCTTCCCACCAAACCTTCCCTTGAAAGTGATGCATCCAATTGATTTCCATGAAGCTCGGAACGCATCCACTCCAAGGTACCGCTACTCTCACGTCATGTGAGAGCCCACACCTACATCATAAACAATAGGGGTGATCTTTGGTACCCATATCTTATTGGGTCCATGGGAGTTAGTACCATTCCTAACCCAAACAAATTTATTTGCTAAATTTACATCATGTAATCTATCAAAACAAAATTTAGCAAGGTGGGCCTTACGTCCACAATGTGTACAAGTGTACACATAAACATACATAGTGTGATGGTGTCCGTGAGGAGCATGTGTATGCCGTAAGGGGGTGTGCATGCATAATAGATGGAATTTGCTTCTTTCGAAACAAAGATTCCAAACGTGTAAGGCCCACAACACATTGGCTCAAAGTGGAGCCCAAACAATCAACACTCTTCTTAAGCATGGATATATCATTATCAATCAAAGAAGAAGTGTGGCATGCAATAGATGAAGTGTGTGATACTACCCTAGCATGGCAAACATGTGCATCTAAATCATTTTTCAAAGATTTATTTTTATTTAAACAAATTTCTAATTCTTTTGAAATAGAAATTTATTATTTTTCAAAGAGTTGTTTTCTTTTATAACAAATTCAATTTTTGAAAACAAAACTTTATTTTTCTTCAAAACATTTTCACAATCATTTTTAGTTTTCAAAAATTCATTTTCCTTTAATACAAGATCAAGTTGAGATTTCAATGAATCCCTCTCATTAGAAATCTCCTCCTTTTCTTGCAAAACAATGTCAAGTCTAGAAATCAAATTTTTATTTTCATTGTTAAGGCCTAGACTTTTCTTTTTCAAAATCTTATATTTTTCAATTAATTTTTCACACACAATAGATAGTTCTTCATTCAAAGCATGGGCATCAATAAATTCATCACATGAAGTACTAGACTCAAAACTATCTAGTTGAGTTTCCGATTGTACCTCAAGGGAGTCATTCCCTTGGATCATGAAGCATTGAGAGTCGGATTCTCCACTAGTTTCCTCCGGTTGGATCCGCAATTGAAGCTTGGAGGTGGTGGTTGTTGTCAACTTGTTCCACACTGCAAAGGCGGAATCAAGGTTAGAAACAAGCATAAGATAATCTTTTGATAGCGTGCTTCTAATAGCCTCAAGGGCTTGTGCATTGGCCCCTATATGCTTGCTATCACTAAGGTAGGATTCCTTGGTAATGGCAAGGTGAACCTTATATCCTAGGGTTTGTAAAAAACGGACATCCTAGTCTTCCAAACAATGATGTTGGAAGGGTCAAACATAGGTGGGGTCATGAAGTCCATGGGTCCAAGCTATATGAGTGCAAACAAGCAAATGCAAATGATAGATTAGCAAACAAGGATCTCACTCCTAGGATGTTAAGCCTAAGTATCAGGAGCGTAGGCTCTGATACCAATTGTAAATCACCTAGAGGGGGGTGAATAGGTGATAATGCTAATTTAGAAACTAAATGCGGAAGCTAAAAATAATTTGCACAAATACTTAATACAACCAACAAGTGTAGCCGAATTCCCCGTGAAGGGCTCTAGACTAACTCCTATTGATTCCCTAGATAAGGGTTGAGGTGCTATATGAAGCTCTTGTGGTTAAGTACAAGTGAGGCACACACACAAGCAAGCCAAGCATATAAGGATGATAAGCAATATGAAATAATGCAAGGCACAAATACAAGCAATAAGATATGAGTGAATGAATGATGCTTTGCACAAATAAAGAGAGAGTTAAGAGACAATGGATCAAACGCAAACACAAAGATATGTTTCGAGGTTCGAGCCCCTAGCTCTACGTCCCCGCCTTCACCGAGAAGGATTTCTAATCCACTATCTTGTCCACCGAGGACTCCCACCGAGGGAACCTTCACCGAGAAGGATTTTTACAACAAGGGAGTACCAAACTCCTCTCTCAAACACCGCCTCACAACCGAGGGGTAGGCCCGTAGCCAAACAACAACCAACGCCTCTACCGAAGAGGGTTACAACCAATCTCCACCTTACAATAGAGGGAGCAAACCACAAGCCTCAACCTCTACCAAAGAGGGAGCAAACCAATCACCAGATCAACCTCTACCAAAGAGGGATACAACAAAAGCAAGGGTGTACAACTTGGAGGTTTCCACGACCTCAAACACTTTCTTTCCACAAAACAAAAGATCCTAATAGATTAGGATAGAGGATATAGCTCAAGTGGATATCAAGGTGTTTTTGGAAAGCAAATAACAAAGAAAAACTACTTGGGAAATCTCCTGTAGATGATAGAAATGAAAATCCAAACAATATCCCAAAAACCTAGTTTTCTTTGATTTTTCAAAACCCTTGAAAAACAATAAAGATGAAATCTTTAAGCTCTAAAACACTTTTTAAAACTTTAAAAACACTTCAGAAAAGTAGGAATTTTTCCTCTTCAAAATCTTAGTTAAAAACACCAAGCAATGGGGCATTTATAGCCCCAAAACAAAACTAGCCGTTAGACTGATCTGTCAGCCTGACAGGCTTGCGGTCGACCGGCCGGTCGACCGCCAACGGTCAAAAATATGACCGTTGGGGCAATCTGGTCGACCGCCCAGATACAGAGAGCAGAGTTCTCTGGTACGGTCGACCGTCCGGTCGACCGGCCCACTGTGCTGCCAGACGTGCACAGCTCTGTGCACGTCGGTCGACCGTACGGTCGACCGCCCTTTGTGCGATCGACTGTGCGGTCGGCCGCAGGCCAGGCCTGTCAGCCAATTCTGGGTCAGAAACTGGGTCAGAAAAATATGTTAAAATATTTCTAAAAATTCTTTAAAAACTTCTAAAAATCCCAAAAATAGTTTTATCATTTTGCATTGATATATAAACATGTGATAAAATTTCAACTCAAATATCAAGCATATGAAACCATTTTTGTGTTTTAATATTTTTACCAAAACCAAAACTTGTATTTTATCAAACTTTGATTTTTCAATACATGAATAGGATAGTCAAAATAAGTTTGTTTAAAAATTAAGCATGCATGTATAGAATGAAACTACTATACATAAACCAATTAAACTTGTTTTGATCAACTATTCATGAAAACAAATATTGGTTAAACCAAAACCGAAAAACCAATATCCAAACATAAGACGTGTGTGCTGTGCACTTGAGCATATCAACTATTCTTATCTTTACACATGGATCTAAAACTCAAACTAAACTATGGATACCTAAGTCTTCTTGACGATCTTCCATCTTCAAGTCGACTCGGTCACAAAACGTGATCCACGAGCTAGGTGTATGATCTTAATGCTCGGGCCCTGGAATCACCATGTGAAAGCTTCCAAACTCCTCTTTTTGAAGCAATCACCAACTAATATCCTTCTAAATGATCTGAAACTAAAATCACAAGATTATAAATAAACATAACTACATTAGTTAATCATCATCAAAACTAGAAAGGAAAGCCTCCGGGCCAACAATCTCCCCCTTTTTGATGATGACAAAACTCATGGAGTTATAATGCATGGATTAAAGTCAAGCTTCAAGGAAGCTCCCCTTAACTCATGCATAAAACAAATAAACATAAATATGCAATAAATGACGATGTAAAAATAATAAAAGGCTCTAGATACCCAATGAAATGTTCAAAAAACAAAACATGCTCTAGATACCAATTAAAATTAAACTAAATTAAACTTAATATATGCAAAACATAAATATGCATATATAAAACTCAAAATCTTTCTCCCCCTTTTTGTCAATCATCAACAAAGGGGTAAAAAATCAAAACAAAACAAAATCTTCTCCCCCTTTTTAATACAAAGAAACAATCATTAATTAGGGTAAATAAAGACAATGTTCTCCCCCTTTTTGTCTAAAACAAAAACAAAACCAAATAGGGGTGACAATCAATTAAGGTATCAATTGAAAATGTGTCAAAGTAGTATCTTGATACCAATTGAAAGTAAACATAAATCAATAAAGAAATGGTATATGCGATATACATTCATGAAGAGGAAGATGTGAAGCTTCCCTACATAGATACATTACATGAAGGAGAGATGACAAGCCCTAATTCACATAACGCACACTATGCAATGCATAAGAGGAGATGTGAAGCTCCCCCTACACACGTGTACCACATAAAGAAGAGATTGTCAAGCTCTTCAATACAAGATACACTCATAATGAATCTATATGTAGAAGAGATGTTAAGCTCTCCTTACATATAGGCAATACAAATCAAACTTTTGTATTTTTAATTTTTTTATTAAACAAAAATTTGAGATACCAATTTTAAAACATTCAAATAAACATCTTGATATCAAAAAGAGTATTTTTCTTTTTAAGTGTATGATATCAATTTAAAATTTTTATTTTCTATCATAAAGCAAGGGAGTGGAGATACAAATACCAATTAAAATATGAAAATCGAATTTTCTCCCCCTTTATGAAATACCAATAAAAACAATACGTAGGCTTGAAATAAGATACCAATTGACAATTGAATCAATTGAAACAAAATTGAAACTCAAGCTTAGCATAAACACAAACATATATATATGTATAAAAAATAGATATCAATTGAAATTGATATTCTTTGAAATGCAAGCATACATATACGAAAATATATCAGTATAAAAAAAATGTCAATATTGATACCAATTGAAAGAATTTCAATGATACCAATTAAAACAACAATAATGATCAAGTGTATACATCATATAGCTACCACCAACTCATGCACATGTATCATTGGATTCTTTCAATATAGAGCATACATAAGCATGGTCGCCCATCCATCCGCCCGTGGATGGTAGGGTTTTCAAAAAAATTTGAAAAATAAAGTGTGTTTGAAAACTCTACCAAAATGAAGAATATCGCAACTAGTTAAATGAAAAATTTGTAAACTAGTACGAAATCCTTCAAGTAAGGAATAAAACAAAATATTTTTCATGAAACATGAAATCCACATGATAATCAACACTCTAAGCCAATTAAGCATAAATATGACTCATGAAAACAAACACATGAGTAAACAATAAATGTGAGTGTACAAATAAGATGTGAAGATCATGATCATAAAGGTATTCAATTTAGCTCAATATTCCTTAAAAACACGAAAACATGAAATTCATCAAAACTATTTAATCTTTAAGGTATATGTATGTCCTATACAAATTAAAGTATACATACATATCCAAACACAACGAGTCCACAAAGATATATGCATGAAGGCACGTGGCTCAAAAGGATGTATATGTATAAACAATAATTTAGATAAAATGGACATATACATGAAGTTAAACATAAACACATGGAAACATGAAAATATGAAAAACTAAATTTCCATTAAAACAAATTTCATTTCAAGGTATATGTATGATTTGTCAACACAAAAACTATACATACATATCCCTAAAAACAATTGAGTCCATATGTATAGATTTGCATGAAAAGTAAATGACTCAATGGGTATACATGTATATCTTAAAGTTTGGCAAAATAGACATATACATGAAATAAAAACACATGATCATAAAACAAATCCAAAAATGGGAATACAAGTTTAAAATGCGTGGATCATCAAAACTAGACTATACTAGCACATCTAATGGGTTCAAATAAGCATTCAAGCTCAAAGATATATAGATTTATTTGTGGCCCACTATATGCACAAATATATATCTAGTCTTGATGAAAACTAACATTTAAACATATATTCAAATCATGAAGCATCAAAACAAGATATGAATCATCATGATAATCATAAACATGATTATTAAGAAAATCCAGATGTTATTAAACCTATGATAAACATGATAGCTAAACAAATGGTGACAACACAAAAATAATGGTCCATATTAAACATGGGTGTCTCAAAAGGGCTATACATGCATGTCAAGAGTCTAATAATCATGACATTTTCATAATGATCATATAAACATCAAAACATGCTATATATAATAAACATGAAAAGCATACAAACATAAATAAGGAGTAAGAGACCGTTACCAAAACCTATGAGGCAACTCTCCATATCTCCAAAACAAGGTGGTCTTCCCACCAAACCTTTCCTTGAAAGTGATGCATCCAATTGATTTTCATGAAGCTCGGAACGCATCCACTCCAAGGTACCGCTACTCTCACGTCATGTGAGAGCCCACACCTACATCATAAACAATAGGGATGGTCTTTGGTACCCATATCTTATTGGGTCCATGGGGGTTAGTACCATTCCTAACCCAAACAAATTTATTTGCTAAATTTACATCATGTAATCAATCAAAACAAAATTTAGCAATGTGGCCCTTACGTCCACAATGTGTACAAGTGTACACATAAGCATACATAGTGTGATGGTGTCCGTGAGGAGCATGTGTATGCCGTGGGGGGTGTGCATGCATAATAGATGGAATTTGCTTCTTCGAAACAAAGATTCCAAACGTGTAAGGCCCACAACACATTGGCTCAAAGTGGAGCCCAAACAATCAACACTCTTCTTAAGCATGGATATATCATTATCAATCAAAGAAGAAGTGTGGCATGCAATAGGTGAAGTGTGTGATACTACCCTAGCATGGCAAACATGTGCATCTAAATCATTTTTCAAAGATTTATTTTTATTTAAACAAATTTCTAATTCTTTTGAAATTGAAATTATTTTATTTTTCAAAGAGTTATTTTCTTTTATAACAAATTCAATTTTTGAAGACAAAACTTTATTTTTCTTCAAAACATTTTCACAATCATTTTTAGTTTTCAAAAATTCATTTTCCTTTAATACAAGATCAAGTTGAGATTTCAATGAATCCCTCTCATTAGAAATCTCCACCTTTTCTTGCAAAACAATGTCAAGTCTAGAAATCAAATTTTTATTTTCATTGTTAAGGCCTAGACTTTTCTTTTTCAAAATCTTATATTTTTCAGTTAATTTTTCACACACAATAGATAGTTCTTCATTCAAAGCATGGGCATCAATAAATTCATCACATGAAGAACTAGACTCAAAACTATCTAGTTGAGTTCCGATTGTACCTCAAGGGAGTCATTCCCTTGTATCATGAAGCATTGAGAGTCAGATTCTCCACTAGTTTCCTCCGGTTGGATCGGCAATTGAAGCTTGGAGGTGGTGGTTGTTGTCAACTTGTTCCACACTACAAAGGCGGAATCAAGGTTAGAAACAAGCATAAGATAATCTTTTGATAGCGTGCTTCTAATGGCCTCAAGGGCTTGTGCATTGGCCCCTATATGCTTGCTATCACTAAGGTAGAATTCCTTGGTAATGGCAAGGTGAACCTTATATCCTAGGGTTTGTAAATAAACGGACATCCTAGTCTTCCGAACAATGATGTTGGAAGGGTCAAACATAGGTGGGGTCATGAAGTCCATGGGTCCAAGCTATATGAGTGCAAACAAGCAAATGCAAATGATAGATTAGCAAATAAGGATCTCACTTCTAGGATGTTAAGCCTAAGTATCAGGAGCGTAGGCTCTGATACCAATTGTAAATCACCTAGAGGGGGGGTGAATAGGTGATAATCCTAATTTAGAAACTAAATGCGGAAGCTGAAAATAATTTGCACAAACACTTAATACAACAAACAAGTGTAGCTGAATTCCCCGTGAAGGGCTCTGAACTAACTCCTCTTGATTCCCCTAGATAAGGGTTGAGGTGCTATATGAAACTCTTGTGGTTAAGTATAAGTGAGGCACACACACAAGCAAGCCAAGCATATCAGGATGATAAGCAATATGAAATAATGAAAGGCACAAATGCAAGCAATAAGATATGAGTGAATGAATGATGCTTTGCACAAATAAAGAGAGAGTTAAGAGACAATGGATCAAACGCAAACACAAAGATATGTTTCGAGGTTCGAGCCCCTAGCTCTACGTCCCCGCCTTCACCGAGAAGGATTTCTAATCCACTATCTTGTCCACCGAGGACTCCCACCGAGGGAACCTTTACCGAGAAGGATTTTTACAACAAGGGAGTACCAAACTCCTCTCTCAAACACCACCTCACAACCGAGGGTAGGCCCGTAGCCAAACAACAACCAATGCCTCTACCGAAGAGGGTTACAACCAATCTCCACCTCACAATAGAGGGAGCAAACCACAAGCCTCAACCTCTACCAAAGAGGGAGCAAACCAATCACCCGATCAACCTCTACCAAAGAGGGATACAACAAAAGCAAGGGTGTACAACTTGGAGGTTTCCACAAACTTTCCACAAAACAAAAGATCCTAATAGATTAGGATAGAGGATATAGCTCAAGTGGATATCAAGGTGTTTTTGAAAAGCAAATAACAAGAAAAACTACTTGGAAAATCTCTTGTAGATGATAGAAATGAAAATCCAAACAATATCCCAAAAACCTAGTTTTCTTTGATTTTCCAAAACCCTTGAAAAACAATAAAAATCAAATCTTTAAGCTCTAAAACACTTTTTAAAACTTTAAAAACACTTCAGAAAAGTAGGAATTTTTGCTCTTCAAAATATTAGTTAAAAACACCAAGCAATGGGGTATTTATAGCCCCAAAATAAAACTAGCCGTTAGGCTGATCTGTCAGCCTGACAGGCTTCCGGTCGACCGGCCGGTCGACCGCCAATGGTCAAAAATATGACCGTTGGGACAATCCGGTCGACCGCCCGGTCGACCGCCCAGATACAGAGAGCAGAGCTCTCTGGTCCGGTCGACCGTCCGATCGACCGGCCCACTGTGCTGCCAGACGTGTACAGCTCTGTGCACGTCGGTCGACCGTACGGTCGACCGGCCCTTGGTGCGGTCGACCGTGCGGTCGGCCGACCTGGCCTGTCAGCCAATTCTGGGTCAGAAACTGGGTCAGAAAAACATGTTAAAATATTTCTAAAAATTCTTTAAAAACTTCTAAAAATCCCCAAAAATAGTTTTGTCATTTTGCATTGATATATAAACATGTGATAAAAATTTCAACTCAAATATCAAGCATATGAAACCATTTTTGTGTTTTAACATTTTTACCAAAAACCAAAACTTGTATTTTATCAAACTTTGATTTTTCAATACATGAATAGGATAGTCAAAATAAGTTTGTTTAAAAATTAAGCATGCATGTATAGAATGAAACTACTATACATAAATCAATTAAACTTGTTTTGATCAACTATTCATGAAAACAAATATTGGTTAAACCAAAACCGAAAAACCAATATCCAAACATAAGACGTGTGTGTTGTGCACTTGAGCATATCGACTATTCTTATCTTTACACATGGATCTAAAACTAAAACTAAACTATGGATACCTAAGTCTTCTTGACGATCTTCCATCTTCAAGTCGACTCGGTCCCAAAACGTGATCCACGAGCTAGGCTATGTATGATCTTGATGCTCGGGCCTTGGAATCACCATGTGAAAGCTTCCAAACTCCTCTTTTTGAAGCAATCACCAACTAATATCTTGCTAAATGATCTGAAACTAAAATCAAAAGATTATTAGTAAACATAACTACATGAGTTAATCATCATCAAAACTAGAGAGGAAACAATCACCCCCTTTTTAATGATGACAAAACTCATGGAGTTATATATGCATGGATTAAAGTCAAGCTTCAAGGAAGCTTTCCCTTAACTCATGCATAAAACAAATAAACATAAATATGCAATGAATGACGATGCAAAAATAATAAAAGGCTCTAGATACCCAATGAAATGTTCAAAAAACAAAACATGCTCTAGATACCAATTAAAATTAAACTAAATTAAACTTAATATATGCAAAACATAAACATGCATATATAAAACTCAAAATCTTTCTCCCCCTTTTTGTCAATCATCAACAAAGGGGTAAAAAACCAAAACAAAACAAAATCTTATCCCCCTTTTTAATACAAAGAAACAATCATCAATTAGGGGTAAATAAAGACAATGTTCTCCCCCTTTTTGTCTAAAACAAAAACAAAACCAAATAGGGGTGACAATCAATTAAGGTATCAATTGAAAATGTATCAAAGTAGTATCTTGATACCAATTGAAAGTAAACATAGATCAATAAAGAAATGGTATATGTGATATATATTCATGAAGAGGAAGAAGTGAAGCTTCTCTACATAGATACATTACATGAAGGAGGGATGACAAGCCCTAATTCACATAACGTACACTATGCAATGCATAAGAGGAGATGTGAAGCTCCCCCTACACACGTGTACCACATAAAGAAGAGATTGTCAAGCTCTTCAATACAAGATACACTCATCATGAATCTATATGTAGAAGAGATGTTAAGCTCTCCTTGCATATAGGCAATACAAATTAATACTTTTGTATTTTTAATTTTTTTATTAAACAAAATTTTGAGATACCAATTTTAAAACATTCAAATAAACATCTTGATATCAAAAAGAGTATTTTCTTTTTAAGTATATGATATCAATTTAAAATTTTTATTTTCTATCATAAAGCAAGGGAGTGGAGATACAAATACCAATTGAAATATGAAAATTGAATTTTCTCCCCCTTTATGAAATACCAATAAAAACAATGCGTAGGCTTGAAATAAGATACCAATTGACAATTAAATCAATTGAAACAAAATTGAAACTCAAGCTTAGTATAAACACAAACATATATATATATATATATGTATGAAAAATAGATATCAATTGAAATTGATATTCTTTGAAATGCAAGCATACATATACGAAAATATATGAGTATACAAAAAATGTCAATATTGATACTAATTGAAAGAATTTCAATGATACCAATTGAAACAATAATAATGATCAAGTGTATACATCATATAACTACCACCCAACTCATGCACATGTATCATTGGATTCTTTCAATATAGAGCATACATAAGCATGGTCGCCCATCTATCCGCCCGTGGATGGTAGGGGTTTTCAAAAAAATTTGAAAATAAAGTGTGTTTGAAAACTCTACCAAAATGAAGAATATCGCAACTAGTTAAATGAAAAATTTGTAAACTAGTACGAAATCCTTCAAGGAAGGAATAAAACAAAATATTTTTCATGAAATATGAAATCCACATGATAATCAACACTCTAAGCCAATTAAGCATAAATATGACTCATGAAAACAAACACATGAGTAAACAATAAATGTGAGTGTACAAATAAGATGTGAATATCATGATCATAAAGGTATTCAAATTAGCTCAATATTCCTTGAAAACACGAAAACATGAAATTCATCAAAACTATTTAATCTTCAAGGTATATGTATGTCCTATACAAATTAAAGTATACATACATATCCAAACACAACGAGTCCACAAAGATATATGCATGAAGGCACGTGGCTCAAAAGGATGTATATGTATAAACAATAATTTGGATAAAATGGACATATACATGAAGTTAAATATAAACACATGGAAACATGAAAATATGAAAAACTAAATTTTCATTAAAACAAATTTCATTTCAAGGTATATGTATGATTTGTCAACACAAAAAGTATACATATATATCCCTAAACACAATTGAGTCCATATGTAAAGATTTGCATGAAAAGCAAATGACTCAAGGGGTATACATGTATATCTTAAAGTTTGGCAAAATAGACATATACATGAAATGAAAACACATGATCATAAAACAAATCCAAAAATGGAAATACAAGTTTAAAATGCATGGATCATCAAAACTAGACGATACTAGCACATCTAATGGGTTCAAATAAGCATTCAAGCTCAAACATATATAGATTTATTTGTGGCCCACTATATGCACAAATATATATCTAGTCTTGATGAAAACTAACATTTAAACATATATTCAAATCATGAAGCATCAAAACAAGATATGAATCGTCTTGATAATCTTAAACATGATTATTAAGAAAATCCACATGTTATTAAACCTATGACAAACATGATAGCTAAACAAATGGTGAGAACACAAAAATAATGGTCCATATTAAATATGGGTGTCTCAAAAGGGCTATACATGCATGTCAAGAGTCTAATAATCATGGCATTTTTATAATGATCATATAAACATCAAAACATGCTATATATAATAAACATGAAAAGCATACAAATATAAATAAGGAGTAAGAGACCGTTACCAAAACCTATGAGGCAACTCTCTATGTCTCCAAAACAAGGTGGTCTTCCCACCAAACCTTCCCTTGAAAGTGATGCATCCAATTGATTTTCATGAAGCTCGGAACGCATCCATTCCAAGGTACCGCTACTCTCACGTCATGTGAGAGCCCACACCTACATCATAAACAACAGGAGTGGTCTTTAGTACCCATATCTTATTGGGTCCATGGGGGTTAGTACCATTCCTAACCCAAACAAATTTATTTGCTAAATTTATATCATGTAATCTATCAAAATAAAATTTAGCAAGGTGGCCCTTACGTCCACAATGTGTACAAGTGTACACATATGCATACATAGTGTGATGGTGTCCGTGAGGAGCATGTGTATGCCGTGGGGGGTGTGCATGCATAATAGATGGAATTTTCTTCTTTCGAAACAAAGATTCCAAACGTGTAAGGCCCACAACACATTGGCTCAAAGTGGAGCCCAAACAATCAACACTCTTCTTAAGCATGGATATATCATTATCAATCAAAGAAAAAGTGTGGCATGCAATAGGTGAAGTGTGTTATACTACCCTAGCATGGCAAACATGTGCATCTAAATCATTTTTCAAAGATTTATTTTTATTTAAACAAATTTCTAATTCTTTTGAAATAGAAATTATTTTATTTTTCAAAGAGTTATTTTCTTTTATAATAAATTCAATTTTTAAAGACAAAACTTTATTTTTCTTCAAAACATTTTCACAATCATTTTTAGTTTTCAAAAATTCATTTTCCTTTAATACAAGATCAAGTTGAGATTTAAATGAATCCCTCTCATTAGAAATCTCCTCCTTTTCTTGCAAAACAATGTCAAGTTTAGAAATCAAATTTTTATTTTCATTGTAAGGCCTAGACTTTTCTTTTTCAAAATCTTATATTTTTCAATTAATTTTTCATACACAATAGATAGTTCTTCATTTAAAGCATGGGCTTCAATAAATTCATCACATGAAGAACTAGACTCAAAACTATCTAGTTGAGTTTCCGATTGTACCTCAAGAGAGTCATTCCCTTAGATCATGAAGCATTGAGAGTCGAATTCTCCACTAGTTTCCTCCGGTTGGATCGGCAATTGAAGCTTGGAGGTGGTGATTGTTGTCAACTTGTTCCACACTGCAAAGGCGGAATCAAGGTTAGAAACAAGCATAAGATGCTTATAATGGCCTCAAGGGCTTGTGCATTGGCCCCTATATGCTTGCTATCACTAAGGTAGGATTCCTTGGTAATGGTAAGGTGAACCTTATATCCTAGGGTTTGTAAATAAACGGACATCCTAGTCTTCCAAACAATGATGTTGGAAGGGTCAAACATAGGTGGGGTCATGAAGTCCATGGGTCCAAGCTATATGAGTGCAAACAAGCAAATGCAAATGATAGATTAGCAAACAAGGATCTCACTCCTAGGATGTTAAGCCTAAGTATCAGGAGCGTAGGCTCTGATACCAATTTTAAAACACCTAGAGAGAGGGTGAATAGGTGATAATGCTAATCTAGAAACTAAATGCAGAAGCTAAAAATAATTTGCACAAACACTTAATACAACCAACAAGTATAGCCGAATTCCCCGTGAAGGGCTCTGGACTAACTCCTCTTGATTCCCCTAGATAAGGGTTAAGGTGCTATATGAAGCTCTTGTGGTTAAGTATAAGTGAGGCACACACACAAGCAAGCCAAGCATATAAGGATGATAAGAAATATGAAATAATGCAAGACACAAATGCAAGCAATAAGATATGAGTGAATGAATGATGCTTTGCACAAATAAAGAGAGAGTTAAGAGACAATGGATCAAACGCAAACACAAAGATATGTTTCGAGGTTCGAGCCCCTAGCTCTACGTCCCCGCCTTCACCGAGAAGGATTTCTAATCCACTATTTTATCCACCGAGGACTCCCACCGAGGGAACCTTCACCGAGAAGAATTTTTACAATAAGGGAGTACCAAACTCCTCTCTCAAACACCGCCTCACAACCGAGGGGTAGGCCCGTAGCCAAACAACAACCAACGCCTCTACCGAAGAGGGTTATAACCAATCTCCACCTCACAATAGAGGAGCAAACCACAAGCCTCAACCTCTACCAAAGAGGGAGCAAACCAATCACCCGATCAACCTCTACCAAAGAGGGATACAACAAAAGCAAGGGTGTACAACTTGGAGGTTTCCACAACCTCAAACACTTTCTTTCCACAAAACAAAAGATCCTAATAGATTAGGATAGAGGATATAGCTCAAGTGGATATCAAGGTGTTTTTGGAAAGCAAATAACAAAGAAAAACTACTTAGGAAATCTCTTGTAGATGATAGAAATGAAAATCTAAACAATATCCCAAAACCTAGTTTTCTTTGATTTTCTAAAACCCTTGAAAAACAATAAAGATGAAGTCTTTAAGCTCTAAAACACTTTTTTAAAACTTTAAAAACACTTCAGAAAAGTAAGAATTTTTGCTCTTCAAAATCTTAGTTAAAAACACCAAGTAATAGGGTAATAATAGCCCCAAAATAAAACTAGCCGTTAGGCTGATCTGTCAGCCTGATAGGCTTGCGGTCGACCGACCGGTCGACCGCCAACGGTCAAAAATATGACCGTTGGGGCAATCCGGTCGACCGCCCAGATACAGAGAGCAGAGCTCTCTGGTCCGGTCGACCGTCCGGTCGACCGGCCCACTGTGCTGTCAGACGTGCATAGCTCTGTGCACGTCGGTCGACCGTACGGTCGACCGGCCCTTGGTACGGTCAACCGTGCGGTCGGCCGACCTGGCCTGTCAGCCAATTCTGGGTCAGAAACTGGGTCAGAAAAATATGTTAAAATATTTCTAAAAATTCTTTAAAAACTTCTAAAAATCCCCAAAAATAGTTTTATCATTTTGCATTGATATATAAACATGTGATAAAAATTTCAACTCAAATATCAAGCATATGAAACCATTTTTGTGTTTTAACATTTTTACCAAAAATCAAAACTTGTATTTTATCAAACTTTGATTTTTCAATACATGAATAGGATAGTCAAAATAAGTTTGTTTAAAAATTAAGCATGCATGTATAGAATGAAACTACTATACATAAACCAATTAAACTTGTTTTGATCAACTATTCATGAAAACAAATATTGGTTAAACCAAAACCGAAAAACCAATATCCAAACATAAGACGTGTGTGTTGTGCACTTGAGCATATCAACTATTCTTATCTTTACATATAGATCTAAAACTCAAACTAAACTATAGATAACTAAGTCTTCTTGACGATCTTCCATCTTCAAGTCGACTCGGTCCCAAAACGTGATCCACGAGCTAGGCTATGTATGATCTTGATGCTCGGGTCCTGGAATCACCATGTGAAAGCTTCCAAACTCCTCTTTTTGAAGCAATCACCAACTAATATCTTGCTAAATAATCTTAAACTAAAATCACAAGATTATTAGTAAACATAACTACATGAGTTAATCATCATCAAAACTAGAGAGGAAAGCCTCCGGGCCAACATCCTCTAGGTAAGAGTTGAGGTGCCGCTATGGCTCTCTCTTGGTTGAATACAAGTGTGAGTAAACAATCCCAAGTATATATCAATTTAAGTACAAGATATATTAAGCATATAAATAGATAAGCAATGTAAGCATGCAAGATATAAACACAAGTGAGATAGAGAGAGCTATCGCAAACACGGGAGATTTGTTTCGAGGTTCGAGCACCCTTGCTCTACGTCCCCGCCTTCAGCACTATGAAGGATTTCCACTAGAATCGATCCCACCGGATCACTCAGTGCCGCAATACCTACAACGAGTTCACACTAGAACTCTTTGGACTCACTAGTCCCTCTCTTGTTCCCGTAAGAACAGCACACGCAAGCACACTAGCTTGTCGAGGTCACATCTCTACACCGAGTTCTCACTAGAACTCAAAATAACGCGAATCCACAAGTTCGCCTCCTCAAATACAAGATGAACACTTTGGTGATCTGAACACTTTGATCACATCAAACACTCTCACAACAAAGATCCCTATAGGATTGATGTAGTAATGGAAAGCTCAAGTATGTGTGAGAAAAACTTGAATGGATATGTGGTGAAAAACTCAAGAAAACTCTTATGAATACACTCTTGAAAAACTCTCCTTTTGATATGGAAGTATTTGGCTCTAAAACAAGTAGAGATAAGCACTTGGAAGTGTAGGAAAATACTATCTTGAAAACTCTCTAAAAATCTTATGAAAAATAGCCCAAAACACCCCCAATTTATAGGCCTCAAAATTATAGCCATTGGGGTCCAACTCAGCAAGATTCCTTGCTGTCGGTTGACCGCCCGGTCGACCGCTAACAGTCAGATTTCTGACCATTGGGAAAAGCGGTCGACCGGCAGGTCGACCGAAAACTGGGCTATGACCTAGCGGTCGACCACCCGGTCGATCGGGACCATTAATAGAGAGCAAAAGATCTCTGGTTGTCGACCGAGCGGTCGACCGGCCCTTGCTGTGCACGTTTGTGAACATCGGTCGACCGATAGAAGGCCTGGTCCAACATATTTTAAGGGATTAAAACATGGTCTTTTTATCTTCAATAAAATCTCATAAATTCTCATAAATTCTACAAAAATAAGTTCATTGATATACTTTGATATACAAACATGTTTCATTAAAAATCAAAATATATTACAAACATTTTGAACTATTTTCGTAATAAAGAAGTTTTGCCTTAAATAAAAACATGTATTTTTCAAAAACAATCTCTAATTTGAAAAATGATTTTTTTCAAAACTTCTCCAAATACAAAAACAAGATATTTTGAACACTTTTGAAGCTTAGTATGTATGAGTATGATCCTCTATACATATGAGATGAAATATATATATTTTTGACAATAAGCTCAAATAAAGTTTTGATAAAAACACATGTATTTTTTAAGCTTAAAAACCAAACCGGTAATTTCTAAAAACAAAAACTCTTTTATGAAAACACATATAAATTTATGTGTGTGTAAATGAACTTAAGCAATCCACCAACTAATCTTCCTTTACATTTTATCTAAAAACAAAATCTTGACTCTTACAAAACTCGACACAAGTCTTCTTGAAAAAATTTTCTCTAGAAAATCTTCTTCTCCTTCTTGACTTGGTCCAAATCTTGATCCAATGAGTTAGACTCCTCTTGAGTACTTTGATGCAATCTTGATGCGCGAGCTCTTGAATCAATACGCGTTAGTTCCAAAACTTGACTTTAAATCCTTTATTGAAGCTAAAACTACTAAGATCTTGATCAAATATTTGAGACTAAATAAATACAAGATCACGAGTACTATAACTACATGAGTTAATCATCATCAAAACTAGAGTGATAGGCCTTTGGGCTAAAATCTTTCCCTTTTTGAAGATGACAAAACTCACGGAGTTATATATGCATGGATTAAAGATAAGCTTCATAGAAACTCCCCCTTAACTCATGCATAACAATAAACAAATAGATATTCAATTAAGCACAAAACATATATGCATAAACAAGGTGATAAACATGCTTAAAGTCCAAAAATTCTTCTCCCCATTTTTCATAAACAAAACATATATGCATAAACTCTCAAAATCCTTCTCCCCCTTTTTATATAAAATAAGAAAATGAAATAAACATGCATATATAAACTCATCAAATGTATATATAAACTCATCAAATACTTTTCCCTTTTTTTTTCAAATCATCAACAAAGGGGGCGAAAACAAATCAAATAATAAAGATACATGTGCGATATACATTCATGAAGAGAGAGGCGTGAAGTTAGCTCCCCGACATACATGCATTACATAAAGAAGAGATTATAAAACCCTAACTCACATAAAGCATAATATACGATGCATAAGTGGAGATGTTAAGTTACCCCTACAAACGTATATCACATAAAGAAGAGATGTCAAGCTCCTCAATATAAGATACACTCAACATGAATCTATATATAGAAGAGATGTTAAGCTCACCTTGTATATAGGCAATACGTATCAAGAAATTTTGAACTTACTTTAAAAATAATTTTGAATTTTCTTAAGTCAACAAAAATTTTGAAACCAATGAATTTAAATTGTAGTTGACAAAACATAAGTTGGTACCACTTGTAAGGAAACAAAATTTTAAGATACCAATAGAAGAATTTTGATACTAATTGAAATAAACAAAATTTTTTATACAATTGAAATTGAAACATTGTAAATTTTTTATACCAATTAAAAGGTAAAAATATGAAGTATAATTTGATATTAATTGAAATACCAATTGAAAATAATGCATAATCTCATTTAGGATACCAATTAACATTTAAAAAATAGTCAAGCTTAGCATAAACATAATTCGTGCTTTAAACAAACAAGGATATTGTAAATCAAGCACAATCAAAACATACATATGGATAAAAAAGAAAATACCAATTGAAATTGATATTATTGAAATTTGAAGCATACATATATAGAAAGCATGTATGAGTATATAAAAGTGAAAATATCATGAAGATCATGTGTATTACTCATAAATATCCACCCTATTCATGCACATGTTAAAAAGATTTTCAATTAGGCATACAAGGCATGGTCGGCCATCCAACCGCCCTTAAAGTGTAGAAGTTTTGAAAATTAAGATTGAAAATAATTGTTGATTGAAAACACTACCAAATGAAGAATAAGTAACTAGTTTAAAATAATTTTTGAAAAACTAGTTAAAGATCCTTCAAACATGAAAATAAATCATATATATCTCATGAAACATACAAAATACACAAGAATGGACACTCAAAATCTATAAAGCTCAAAAATGTGCTCATAAAACAAAATCATGAGTAAACAAATAATGTTAGTGTACAAAAGTCATGTGATTAGCATATTTATAAAAATAATCTGTGAGGCTCAAAACATAAAACATGTGAAAATCATAAAAATGTATTTTTTTTAAAAACTAACTTCAAGGTATATGTTGTTTTATCCAAAACTAAAAGTATGCATACAAATCCCAAACACAAAAGAGTCTACAATAGTATTTGCATGAATGCTAGTGACTCAAGGGTATACATGTATATTTATTAGTTTTAAATAAGAATAACATATACATGAAGTAAAACATGCACAAGGATGGGTAAAACAAGTATAAATGAGGGAATCATCAAAACTAAGTTATATATGAACATGTAATGAGTACAAATGAGCAATGAAGTACAAATATATAAGAATCAATTGTTTCTCACTACTTGTACAAGTATATACACAAGTTTTAATAAAAACTATATTTAAACTTGTATTCACCACAAGAAGCACAAAACTCAAAACATGTTAAAAATATTTATGTAGAAGAATGTAAACTAAAATAGGAGTTTAGAGATAGTTACCAAACCATAAGAACTATACTCTAAGTCTCCAAACATGGTGGTCCTCCCACCAAACTTTCTTGATAGCGGTGCATCAATATGTAGTATCTATCAAGCCCATGCATCACCACCAAGGCACCAATCCTCTCACGTCATGTGAGAGCCCACTCCTACATCAAACACGACTGGTGAGAATTTTGGTATCCATTTTTTTGGGTCCATGGGGGTTAGCATTATTCGGAACCCAAACATTTTTAATAGTAAAATTTATAAAATTTAACTTATCAAAACAAAACTTTGCTAAATGGCCTTTGCGTTCGCAATGTGTACACATGTACACTCTAGCATACACATGAGAATGAGTGTGATCATGATGTACAAAGTGTGCATATGTATGCCGTGGGTGATGTGCATGAACATGTGGAACTTGTTTCTTTTGAAACAAGATTTTCTATGTAGAATAATAAAATGCACAATTGCTCAAAGTTGAGCTCAAACAATTTATTCTATTTTTTAAAAATTTAATCTCATTTTTATCAATGTTTGCATGAAGAGCATGGCAAGTATGAGAATCAACAACCTTTTTCTTTTTAGAAATGTTTTCTTTTTCGTTTGAGATAAATTTTCTTTTCAAAGAGTTATTTTCTTCCAAAATAATTTCTTTTTCTTTTTCAACAAAATAGTTTTATTTTTCAAAGAAGTATTTCCTTCACAAAGATCATTTAATTTAGAAGACAAGAAAATATTCTCCTTTTTCAACATATCATTTTCTTTTGAAATGCATGTAAATTTATTTTTAAAAGAGTCATTTTCTTTTAACAAAGAAGTATTATTCTTTTTCAATTTATTATTTTCAATTTTTAATGAATCATACTTTTCAAGAAGTTTTTGACAAAAAGATGCAAGCTCATCATAAGATATGTCAATATCTTCTTCTAACTCGGATTCAAAATTTATCTAAAGGGGGTTATCCCCTTGGATCATGTAGCATAAGTTGGTAGCATCACTTCCATCATCCGAGTCGCTCCCCGCATAGTATTGCTTTTGTTCGCCAAGGGAGACTATAGTGTTCCATACTATAAAAGTCGAATCAAAATTAACAACCCTAAATAAATATTCATCATTTAGGGTACTCTTTAAAGTATGAAGGGCTTTTGAATTAGCCTCAAGGTTTTTGCCATTTAAACAATATGAACCTTTAATAGTGACAAAATAAACATGAATACCTAGGACTTTGAGGTACATAGATATCTTAACTTTCCAAGTTTGGATGTTAAGAATGTCAAATATGCGAGGTGACATGAAATCCATGTATGTGTAAACAAATATTGTATTAGCTAAAAATGAGGATTTTTAACTCAAGATTGTTAGACCCAAATTAAGAGCAGCAAGCTCTGATACCAATTGAAATCACCTAGAGGGTGGTGAATAGGTGACTAGCTAATCTACTGATGAATTAATGCAGAATTAAAAACTATTTAAGCAAACTAAAACTATTAAGCTAAACACACCAAATATAACACAAGAGTGTAGCCGAATTTTCGGTGAAGGGCTCTGAACTATCTCCTCAAGATTCCTCTAGATAAGAGTTGAGGTGCCACTATGGCTCTCTTGGTTGAATACAAGTGTGAGCAAATAATCCCAAGCATATATCAATTTAAGCACAAGATATATCAAGCATATAAATAGATAAGAAATGTAAGCATGCAAGATATAAACACAAGTAAGAGATAGAGAGAGCAATCGCAAACACGGGAGATTTGTTTTCAGATTTGAGCACCCTTACTCTACGTTCCCGCCTTCAACACTATGAAGGATTTCCACTAGAATCGTTCCCACCGGATCACTCGGTGCCGCAATACCTACAACGAGTCACTAGAACTCCTTGGACTCACTGATTCCTCTCTTGTTCCCATAAAAACAACACACGCAAGCACACTAGCTTACCGAGGCCGCACCTCTACACCGAGTTCTCACTATAACTCAAAACAACAGGAACCCACAAGTCCGCCTCCTCAAATACAAGATGAACACTTTGATGATCTAAACACTTTGATCACCTAAAACACTATCACAATAAAGATTCCTATAGGATTGATGTAGCAATGGAATGCTCAAGTATGTGTGAGAAAAACTTGGATGGATATGTGGCAAAAAACTCAAGAAAACTCTTTTGAAAACACTCTTGAAAAACTCTCATTTTGATATGGAAGTATTTGGCTCTAAAACAAGTGAAGATGAACACTTAGAAGTGTAGGAAAAAAACTATCTTGAAAACTCTCCAAAAATCTTATGAAAAATAGCCCAAAACACCCCCAATTTATAGGCCTCAAAATTATAGCTGTTGGGGTCCAACTTAGCAGGACTCCCTGCTGTCGGTCGACCGCCCGGTCGACCGCCTATGGTCGGATTTCCGACTGTTGGGAAAAGCGGTCGACCGGCTGGTCGATCAAAAACTGGGTTATGACCTAGCGGTCGACCGGGGCCATTTATAGAGAGCAGAAGCTCTCTGGCGGTCGACCGACATCTGTCTCGGTCGACCGGCAGAAGGCCTTGTCCAACATGTTTTAAGGGATTAAAACTTGGTCTTTTTATCTTCAATAAAATCTCATATATTCTCATGAATTCTACAAAAATAAGCTCATTGATATACTTTGATATACAAACATATTTGATTAAAAATCAAAACATATTACAAATATTTTGAACTATTTTTGTAATAAAAAAGTTTTGCCTTAAATAGAAACATGTATTTTCAAAAACAATCTCCAATTTGAAAAATGATTTTTCCAAAACTTTTTCAAATACAAAATAAGATATTTTAAACAATTTTAAAGCATAGTGTGTATGGGAATGATCCTCTACACATATGAGATGAAATATCTATGTTTTTGACAATAAGCTCAAATAAAGTTTTGATAAAAACACATGTATACTTTGAAGCATAAAAACCAAACAGATATTTTCTAAAAATAAAAACTCTTTTATGAAAACACATATAAATTTTGTGTGTATGTAAATGAACTTGAGCAATCCACCAACTAATCTATCTTTTACATTTTATCTAAAAATAAAATCTTGACACTTACAAAACTCGACACAAGTCTTCTCGAAAATCTTCTCTTGAAAATCTTCTTCTCCTTCTTGACTTGGTCTAAATCTTGATCCAATGAGCTTGACTCCTCTTGAGTACTTTGATGCAATCTTGATGTGTGAGCTCTTGAATCAATAGATGCTAGTTCTAAAACTTGACTTTAAATTCTTTGTTGAAACTAAACACCTACTAAGATCTTGATCAAATATCTGAGACTAAATAAATACAAGATCATTAGTACTATAACTACATGAGTTAATCATCATCAAAACTAGAGTGATGAGCCTTTGGGCCAATAAGGTAGGCATGGGATACCGGGCAGCTAGCCAGACCTTTAGTGTTCTGGTGTTATCCTGTGTTCTGATGATAATATGGCAGGTCCTGGTAGGAGGGAGACTGGGAGAACCTGAGGATGAGGACTGATTGCACAAAACAGAGTATAAAGAATATGAAAGTGTATGTGATTAGTTTTAACTCTGAATCTTTGCAATTTAGCCGCTGTAGCAAGAGCTAAATGGGTCGATCCTCAGGGAGAGATGCGATAGAAGCTTTTCGGTAATATTGTCTTCTTATTTACTTCTCTATTAAATAACTTAGGAAAGAAAAGATGAATTGTATGTGAATAAAAAATCAAACTAAAAGAAAGTTTCACAGCTTATTAATAATCAACTACCATACATGCTAATGCTAGATAGATAATTATTTCACTTTAAATCCTAAACATGATATTCTACCACAAAATCAAATAAGATACATAGGATAGAAACTAGGTTAGATTTAAAATAACACCATCCAAGTTTTAATGTTACAATATCAAGGTTGTCAATCAAGTATAAAGTAAGAAAAAATCATTAGAAAGTATTTAGCAAATCTTAACCCTATTTGAAATAACACTAATGAACGTTTAACATTAAAATATCAAGATTTGCATCAAGTATAGATTAAGAAAAATAATTAAGAAGTATTAGCAAATATTTGACCTAGTTGCTTATCCTAATGAGTCTTTAAGAATAAAAATTAGAGTTGGTATGCATATGATCTAATCTGGTTACCTACTAGACATTAGATGTGATGTTGGTGATGTCTTAGCAAGCCATGAGAAAAATCTAACTACTCATGTTAAACATAATAAGAAAAGAAAGCAAGAAATAAAAAAATAAAAAAAAGCAAAAATAAAGTAAATAACAAAAGAGATATGAAAAGAAGGAAAGCACCTTGTATTGATCTGTCACCTCGAATTATAATGCTTTTCTTTCTCACAAATCTTGAAGTAGAAGTAGAATCTAAAAATTACAAAAGAAATTTGAAAGAGAAACTAAAAGAAAATCCTAAGTTATGATCTCTGATGTGGAGATATTTGATATTGAGGGATTTCATCTCTTTAAATAGGCCTCAACTCTAATAACAATAGGATACAAATTAGAAGGTTTTCTAATTCAACAAGGAATTCAGTCCTGCAGCAAGTCGGAGTATTTTTGCTGAATATGACTCATCAGGTGGCTGAATTAGATAGAGTGATAAAAATAACAATTGTAGTCCTTCAAGTCTTCTTTCTGTAGCATCTTAAATCATCAGATTTGAATATCTGTAACAAATGTTAAGATTTGAATACTAAAAGGTGTACAGTCAGAATCCGAATCTGAATTGATTTTGAACTCCATTTAATTTGAATTATCCTCCTTTTCCCTTTTAGGATTAGCTTTATCCCCTTCATCTTTTAGAACTTTATCTTCTGAATTTGAACTTGAATAGGAGATAAAGATTAATCATTTTCCTCATTTGGATTCAATTTAATTTAAAATTCAACTTTAGATAGGAGTAGGGATAAAATGAAACTTCTTGTATCTTTATCCTCTCATTTAAATAACTACAGACCATAATCAGAAAAGGGTTAATAGCATCAATTAATAAAGAAATGATCAAAGATATATATGTAAAAGTGATGATAAAAATGCAATTTTAGAGTACAATCACACCTCCACACCTATCTTTTGATCGACCTCGAGCAAAATCAAATATTAGAATCTAATTTAATCTAATCTAACTCACTTTCATAGGATTCACGAATGCACTTAGCACGTGCAATAAGCCATTAAACCTCTAGGTTACCCTAGAGGACGAGTGTTGTCTCATAAGGATTTTCAGTGAATTACACCCACAAAATTCATAAGGAAAAAAAATAAAATGTTAGTATTTTTGAAATTCAACTTTTGAAAGAGAATAATATTTGAAATATCTTTGTAAAAGTTAAGAAATTTATAATTTTTTAGGATTACCAAATTAATCATTCTTATACTTAGTCTTTATTCAAATATTTATTTATCAATTTAGGTTAGGATTTAAACTGAATTTCTCATCGAGTCTATTATCTTACCCTAAGTCATATGCATCTTTATGAGTGCGAATTTTTTTACTTGAGATTCTTCAACTTCAACTCTAATGCCTTATACATTTTTTTACTTTTTTTTTTAAGAACTTTAAAGTATTACCACTTCGTTGCCCTTTAAGCACTTCTCTTTTTTTTTTAAAATATGTATAACTCATCTAATTTTCTTTCGTGTAAGTATAAAGGCTTCTTGAGGCCCTAATCCCTAACTAGTTGATTATTAGATGTGTTAATACATATATGATATATTTTTAATTTTTTTTCAAACTTATTTAATTACTTTTCACGTAAGTATCAAGCCTTTCTTAGGCCAAAGTGCCTAACTAATCAATAATTAGATTTATTTATTTCATATATATTTTTTCTAAGACATACGAGTCTTTGTTTTGAATCCCAAGTGTGTAAGTGTATAAAGCATGCATATTTCATCAAGGTAAAATTATTAGGACTAAATTACTTTTTCAATTTTCCTCCTAAACCTAAAAATAAAACAAATACTCTTATTTTGACCAAGTGTTAAGAATTCCTAATTATGATTTTCCTATTCCTTAAAATTATCTTAATTACTTACAGAAATAAATCAAAATATTGTATTTTTTTAAAAAAAATTTTTAAAAAAAAACTGTTAGTATCTACCTATGTTAGTATGTTAGTAAATCCTCCTCCACACCTATCTCATGCATTATCCTCAATGTATGAATGAATGCATGTATGCATGAAAAAGAAGAAAGGGAAGGCAAAATGTGATCTCAAGCTGGTGGTTCCGGTGGTAACCGCATTGGGCCAAGCGTTGCTACCCAATCTAGATATTGTGGATCACCAAGGAACTCACCTTTTATGACCTTTTTCTGATGTACATTATTATTTTTTCCCAAATAAATAGGATCATGCACGACCCTAACATTGAAACTATCTTGGTTGTATAACAATCTTGGAATACTATCTCAGGGTCATCATTGTCTACACCTTGATCCAACAATAGAATTTGACTTGATGAAGTGATTGATTTGGGCTTAAGAATAATAAGATTGAGAACCAATACCAGCTCAGGAAAATCAAATTTAGGTTTGAGAGTCGGGTTTGGTTCAAAAGTGGGCTCCAAATCAAAGAACTTGAGTTCATGATCCATCAAATGAATGTGACTGTCCAAAATAAATGATCCAATTTCATAATATACGGGTACTGGAATTAATGTTGGCTCAGGGACCGGGTCCAAATTAGGTAAAGACACCAGAGTCAACATAAATTCAAAGTTTAAAATTAGATCACAAAGTTGAGGATCGGGTTCATATTCACAATCTAGTTCAATCTCATTAAAATTAAAACTTGCCAATTTGTCCAAAGGTTGGGATTGATCAAGTTCACATTGATGCGATGAAATTAAATCTTGATCAAGGTTTTCAAGACACCATGATTCTTGGTTCTTATCAATTTGGTTAGTTGTTTAAGGATGCTTGAAAGTCTAGAAATTTGCTCATTCATTAAACCTTGCACACGATCTATTTTTTCTTCTAACCTATTGAACGGATCATTTGGGGACTGAATAATGGATTCTATACTTTTTTTCAAGTAGGTAGGTTCTTCTATTAGTGGTGTGGGAAAAGAAGTATATGAAGATGATGGTTGGAAAGGTGGTTGATAATATGGCTCAGGGTATTGTATCCCCATTAACTCGGTGAGGAGTAGAGATGATTATTCTAATTCGTTTCATGAAATTAATGTTGGGGCATATATTGATTCGGATAAGGCCAACTAGGCATATTTGGTTGGTTAAAATTATAATATGTCGTGTTGGTAATATCCGATTCAAAAGAGATCGGGGTATAATATGGATTACCATTAAAATTGAAAAAATTGTTGTAATAAGCCATATCACATAAGAAATGTTAAAAATAAAGAGAAACAAATAAATAAAAAATCTAGCCTAAGTTAGAAAACAATATATGCCGCTCCCTCCCCGGCAACGGCGCCAAAATTTTGATTGAGATGGGAAAATAATAAAGAAAGAGTTAAAGTTAGAAAGTGTTAGCCTCGTCTCATGTAACCGTGTAGCAAGGGTTAGACGGGTCGATCCACAGAGAAGGATGCGATGGAAGCTTTTCGGAACGATTTTCTCTAAAGTTAGCTTGAAAGAAAGAGATATTGATTGTAAGAAACAGATTTAAATAGAAAGAATAAGTATAGCCAACTAATCATCTACCACAACCAAATACTAGTCTATCAAGAATAAATATCATGTTGAACCTATAAAGATTAACCCTAGACTATTACTTCAAATCCAAGAAAGAAAAGTAAGAAAGAGATTAAACCCTGTTGGCAGTACACTAGATAAAGCTAAGCATTGGTTTATCAAAGTCCCAAAGTATAGTTTAAGAAAAGCAGTCTTAACATTAAACCATCAAAGCATCCAAGTATAAACCAAGAATAATTATTAAATAGTACACCCTAAACCTAGTTTAACTCAATTCATGACTAGTCTTCAAGAATTATTTACTTACCCTAGGATTTTTAACATGCATACAGTTCAATCAACTTATCTTCATAGATCTAGGTTTTAGTTAGTGGAGAGATTAGCAAGCTACTAAGGAATTAGTTACACATAATTATAGTTGAATTTAGTGGTATTAAAGATTGCATAGAATAGATGAAACTAAAATAAAAGAAACACAAATTAAAAAACGCAAAGAGATTGAAAGAAAAAATGACCTTTTATTAAATCTGTCACCAACTCAGTACAAAGCCTTCTCCTTTCTTCAACTCTTTTTCAAAGTAAAAGAACTAAAAAATACAAATAAATTCGGAAAGAAAGAGGATCTAAAAGAAACCCTAGACTTGAGCTTCTGAGAGCTGCTCTTCCTCTGTTGCTCTGTAGGGGTATTTATAGAAGAAAACTAGAGGGATAAGAAACGTATGAAGATAGGAGGAGCAAAATATCTCTAAATTTGAATTCTCCTTTTATCTCCAAACTTGTTTTGACTTATCCGTAGAAATTCAATTCTGACCAACAACTTGTTATCATGTTAATCATTGAATATGGCTTATCAGCCAACTGAATTGGAAAGTGTGATCAACATAAACGTTGTAATCCTTTAAGTCTTCTTTCTGTAACATCTTGAATCATCAAATTTGAGTTTCGTCAGAGAAAGTTATGATTGAAATACTAAAGAGTGTCCAATCTGAATTAAATTCAGATTTTCTCTCCATTATCTTCATCTTGTAGTGCAAGCCACCAGGTTTAAGTATAAGTCCATCTCTGTTTTTGGATAAGGATCCATCTTATCCTTTTCCTCTCCTCTTTAGCAATTAGGAGTTCTATTTTATCCTTCCTCTTCCTCTCCTAGATTATAAATTAATAATTTAAAATCTAAGTTTAGATTAAGTTAGATAAGATAGAAACTTCTAAATTACTAAAATAAACTATGCATGTGGGCTTGTGAACATTTTGGGCTTTTGAGCTTTTTTTATTTATTTTTTAATTACTCAAGTCTTGCACAATATTGAACAATAAAACATTACATAGCAGTGCTTTATAAAAGAATAAGTAAGAAAATATGATGATAAATATGATGATAAATATGTAATTTTGATTACCTATCACACCCCTACACTTATTTTTTTGCTCGTCCTCGAGTAAAAATATAGAAAAAGGAAAAGAAAATAAAAACTAACCTATCCTAACTCACTTTCGTAGGAATCACGCTTGCACTTAGTATGTGCAACAAGCCATTAAGCTTCTAGATTACCCCCTAGAGGACGAGTGTTGTCTCGTGAGAGTTTTCAGTGGATTACACCCACAAAATCCATAAAAGAAGAAGAAAATGTTAGTAATTAAGTTTTTTTATTTTATTTTAAAAAAGGAGAGAAATATTTGAAATATATTTGAAGAAACTAAACAATATATAAGTTTTAGGATTATTATTTTTATTCATTCTTGAACTTAGTCTCTATACAATAATTTGTTCTCAATTTTAAGTAAGGATTAAAATTGAATTTTTATATAGTCTCTTTTGTTGCCCTAAGTCATATGCATTCTTATGAACATGAATTTTTACTAGGGATTCTTTAACTTGGACTCCCATGCCTCTTTATTATATTTTTTTATATATATCTATTTTTTAATATGTATAACTCAACTAATTTTCTTTTGTATAAGTATCAAGGCTTCTTGAGGCCCTCATACCTAACTAATTGATTATTAGATGTGTTAGTATATATAGATAATATTTCTTAGTTTTCTTAGACTTTCTAATCTACCAATGTAGCGAGTCTAAGGTCGGTGGCTCCCAAACTGGTTGGTTTTAGGGCACCTGGTGAGAAAACACTCCACGGAGTTAAGGATTCGAGTGAACTAGGCCATAAAATTAAGAACTTTATTTATAAAATCATCTTTAGGCGTGAATACTTATGCTTCTTGAATGTATCCAGCTTAATTAGTAAATTTTTTATTTATATTATTATATTTTTTTATAAGGCACAAGAGTCTTTGTCTTAGAATCCTTGATGTGTAAGTGTATTAGGTATGCACATTTCATTAAGACAAAAATCAAGACTAATTAATTATTCAATTTTTCCTCCTATACCTAAAAATCTAACAATTTATTTTATTTTGACTAAGTTTTTAGAAATCCTAATCATGATTTTCCTAGTTCTTAAGATTAACTTGGATTTCTTTCAAAAGATAAGTCAAAATATTATTTCCTTTTTCAAAAGTTTTTTTTAGAAATAAAAATCAAAATTTTGTTAAGTTAATAACCTAAGGTTAGTGAGTTATGTTAACAGCAAGCTACAGTTAGTCCATAATCTATGTTAAAATAAATAATTTTTTATTCTTATTTTTTATTTTTTTAGTATTATTTCTTTTAAAAGTTAAGCGTTAGTGCGCTCCCCACACTTATCTCATGCATTATCCTCAATGTAGGAATGAAATGCCTGAATGCATGAAGTAAAGTATAAAAAGAGATAAATAATAATATACAAATATATGTACAACACATGCATCTCCCTCACCTAGATCTTTCTAGGATTCATCCCTCTAGCTCGTTTCCCATCATTCCAATGGGTTTTCTTTATAGAGCACAATGGGGAGACCAATCTTTTTGTCATTTTTATGTTCATCCTCTCCAATTGGCTCCTCAATTTTCTCAATTTCCTCCTACTCTTCTTCCCTCTTTCACTCTTCATAAATTCATCATCGTCATCAAAAAATACTTTTGGGGTATACACAACATGAATACCTAGAATTTTGAGCTCATCCTCATATATCTCCTCAAAAATTGAATTAACTATTTCTTTCGGAGGTGTGTAACTAACCAAAGCAACCCTAATCGATTCATCCAAAAAGTTAAGTTCATCTTCGACGAGAATTTTAAAGCTTGTGTCAATTTGAGGTTCTTTAGTTATGTTTTCAAATGATTGATCATTAGTTGGTTGATTGAATGAGAAGATATTTAAATCAAGCTTCTCACTTTTAAAGGGAACTCTAGATGTAACATACGTTTTCTCATCACTATGATCACATTTATCTTTAAATAATATATCAAGAAATAGAGGCTCATCATCTTCATAAATATCCTAATAATTGATTTAACTTTCTCCGTGGGAGGTGTACGTGTATCCCAATCATCTTGAAACACTTCATCCAAACACAAAGATTCATCGTCACATTTATCTTCACTATACGACTCAACTTGTTCCCTACGAGGTCGATATTCTGCCAAATAATCTCTAATCAGTTTGTCTCGAAATTGACGATAGTCGTCTAATATGCATACTTTCTCATCAGGCTTCTCAATATAATTGAACTCATTTGCTTCATGAAGACGAATGTGATCTAGAATTGATATAGGTTTCTTACTTTGGACTTTTTTCATTCTATCTCGATTGATGTGTTCCTAGATTGACATAGGTATTTTTGATTTTGAATTAAGAACAAATTAAGTGAAAAATGAATCCTCCTCCTGCTCAATCGCTAACTCATTAACCATCATCTCTAGGTGGGCCCAGTATGAAACATTGTCACTTAGTATTTGGTGTGAAGTTTGTGTGTCATCTTTATGATTGTAATTGAATTTTAATCAATGTGATGGATAGGGTTCGCTCGTAGGTCCTTGAAATGAGTGAAACTAATTTAAATTTCGTCCTAACAAAGGCCCTATCGAGGGACACTGTTTCGAGGGATGAGATGGATCATGATAGTAATTGCACCAAATGGGTGGATCAGATGTAAAAGATTAGTGGGCGTGTTGAGTGTAGTTATAAAAGTTCGTAAAAAAGGTTGGTGGATGGAAAGGTGGGTTTGGCCTATAGAATGGATCATAATCAAATGAATGTGGATAAACCATGGGATATTTTTTTTTTGTGGTTAGTGGTGAATTTTTTTTTTTTAAAACCTAGATGAACTAGATCTCTCAAATCAAGCTGACATGCGCAGTTAACAAACAAGTTCACCCAATCAATCAAAAAGAAAAAAATCAAAAATTAAAAATCCTAATCTAGGATAAGCCTGAACTTAGACGACTCCTAACTTCAGACTGTCTTTAGGAGGTATATTGCTGACCTTAATCACAAGTTAATCGGCCAGTAGGTGGCAAGATTGGTGGGAGCTTATCCATCAAAGACGTTCCTTAATTAAGTAACACCAACCTTCGGGCTTTCGGCCCTTAATCCCCTTCCTAGACACCGATTTGACGAGAGTTAATTTTGCAACTTCCTCTTTCAGCCAATCTCCTAATGAATCTGAGTTAATCTAAGGCTAACGTCTAGTCAATTTTTCTTTTAGGGTTAGAATTATGAATGCAACAGAGATGATTTATGGGCCAAGGAAGGGTAATGACGTCCTCACCTTATCTTGTTTATGGGATTTGCCTTTAAAGTGATTTAGTGCACATGTAAAGCAATAGACAAGTATTCACTCAAAAGTAGTAAATCAATCAAGGGTGCTTCCTAATCTATATGCAATGCAAACGTACCTTGTCGCCAGCACTCTTCAACAGGAATTAAGAAAATTCAAATAGACACGTACCTAAGATGCAAGAGTCTAATTTTTTAATTAGTCAACTAAAAGGTTACTATTAATTAAATAGCAGTATGCAGGATTATCACAGAGAAAACTCAATGGCTGTAGAAAATAATTCTTGCAATTTGCAGCATCCCTGTAAAATTTGAAGCACAATAAGCTACAATTACTGCGGACCAGCTGCAAATGCCGCGGAAATGCGGCTTTTCAGTCTTGTTTCTGGCTCTGCCTTCTAGGCCAGAGGCACAGATTTACCAAATTTCCTGTGCTGCAATATATTTTCCTGTTAGCAGATCTTGCAAACAAAAAATATAATAATTAGTTTTTTTTTAGAGAATATCGTACCGTTCCCTCCCCGGCAATGACGCCAAAATTTGATTGCACAAAATAGAGTATAGAGGATATGAAAAGTGTATGTGATTAGTTTTAACTCTGAATCTTTACAATTTAACTGCTGTAGCAAGAGCTAAACGGGTCGATCCTCAGGGTGAGATGCGATAGAAGCTTTTCGGTAATATTGTCTTCTTATTTACTTCTCTGTTTAAATAACTTAGGAAAGAAAAGATGAATTGTATGTGAATAAAGAAATAAACTAAAAGAAAGCTTCACTGTAATAATCAACCACCATACATGCTAATGCTAGATAGATAATTACTTCATTTTAAATCATAAACATGATATTCTACCACAAAATCAAGTAAGATACGTAGGATAGAAACTAGGTTAGATTTGAAATAACACCATCCAAGTTTTAACGTTACAATATCAAGGTTGTCAATCAAGTATAAAGTAAGAAAAAAAATCATTAGAAAGTATCTAGCAAATCTTAACCCTATTCGAAATAACACTAATCAACGTTTAACATTAAAATATCAAGATTTTCATCAAGCAAAAGTATTAGAAAATATTTCACCTAGTTGTTTATCCTAATGAGTCTTTAAGAATAAAAATTGGATTAGGTATGCAATGATCTAATCTGGTTATCTACTAAATATTAGATGTAATGATAGTGATGTCTTAGTAAGCAATGAGAAAAATAGCTACTCATGGCAAACATGACAAGAAAAAGAAAGCAAGAAATAAAAAAATAAGAAAAAGTAAAAATAAAGTAAATAACAAAGAGATATGTAAAGAACGAAAACACCTTGTATTGATCTGTCACCTCGAATTACAATGACTTCTCCTTCTCACAAATCTTGAAGTAGAAGTAGAATCTAAAAATTATAAAAGAAATTTGAAAGAGAAACTAAAAGAAAAATTCTAAGTTATGATCTCTGATGTGGAGATATTTGATATTGAGAGATTTCAGCTCCTTAAATAGGCCTCAAATCTAATCACAATAGGATACAAATTAGAAGGTTTCCTAATTCAACAAGGAATTCAGTCCTACAGCAAGTCGGCATGTTTTTGCTGAATATGACTCATCAGGTGGCTGAATTAGATAGAGTGGTAAACATAACAATTGTAGTCCTTCAAGTCTTCTTTCTGTAACATCTTAACTCATCATATTTGAATATATGTAGCAAATGTTAAGATTTGAATACTAAAAGGTGTACAGTCAGAATCAGAGTCTGAATTGATTTTGAACTCCATTTAATTTGAATTATCCTCCTTTTCTCTTTTAGGATTAGCTTTCTCCCCTTCATCTTCTAAAACTTTATCTTCTAAATTTGAACTTGAATAGGAGATGATGATCAATCCTTTCCTCCTTTTGATTCACTTTAATTTAAAATCTAACTTTAGATAGGATTAGAGATAAAATGAAGCTTCTTGTATCTTTATCCTCTCATTTAAATAACTACACAAAATAATCAAAAAGAGGGTTAATAGCATTAATTAATAAAGGAATGATCAAAGATATATATGTAAAAGTGATGATAAAAATACAATTTTAGAGTACAATCAAGGACGATAAGAAGGACACATCGGCGGGTGCTGGTGGAGGTGGTGGAGGAGTATGTGATGGAGGTGGTAATGGAGGAGGAGGAGAGTCAATGATGGGGCCGACATGAGAAGAGGAGACTAGAATAATGGAAAGTAACAGAGACGTGAAGATGGGGATCGGTGGTGAAGGCGTGAGAGTACGTGGAGAGAGAGAGGACAGAGGAGACTGGAAAGGAAAGGAAGATTCGTCAAACACAACATCCCCGGAGATGTAAATACGACCAGAGGGGACATGCAAACATTGATAACCTCTATGCGAAGCCGAGTAACCTAAGAAGACACATTGATTGGACCGAAAACTAAACTTATGAGTTTGTATGGATGCAGATGAGGGTAGCAAGCACAACCAAATATTCGTAAGGAAAGATAGTCAGGTGCTTTATGAAATAATTTCTGATAGGAAAATAAATTATGGAGGACGGGTTGGGCATTCTATTGATGAGAAATGAGGCAGTTTGGAAAGCATAAGGCCAGTAATAGAATAGAATATTTGACCGGGCCAGAAGAGTGAGGTTGATCTCGACAAGGTGGCAGTGCTTTCTTTCTGCGGTGCCATTTTGGGCACTAGTGTGCGGACAGGATAAGCGATGAGCAACAAACTGAGAAGACAAGTAAGGTTTAAATTTGATGAACTCGCCACCATCATCAGCTTGGAGTGCTTTAATGGAACTCCCAAGAAATTTTTTCACATGAATTTTGAACTCAAGAAAAATAGAGAAAGCATCACTTTTATGAATTAAAAGATAAAGTCAAATATACTTATTGTACTAATCTACAACGCTAATATAATAGCGATGACCACTTACAGCGGACACAGGAGACGGACCCCATAAATCAGAGTGATTAAATTCTAAAGAGCAGTAGTAATCGTGGAAGATGGCAAAAAGGGAGACGATAACTTTTCCTTTACTGACAGGGGATGCAAAGAGGGGTAGCGGTACGGTCAGTGAAGAAAGGAAGCTGATGCTGAGATAAAACACTGGAGACAACTCTGGTGGAGAGATGGCCTAGGCGCTCATGCCAGACGGAGGAAGATGCACGCTCACCGAGAAGAGCCTGGGGAGAGGTGATGAAAATATGATTCCCCAGGGAGAAAACATACAGACTATCCTTAAGTTGTTCCTGTAGTAAGTTTTCTAAGTGGAGAGATCCTTGACAAAACAAGAATCAGGGTGAAATTCAAGAAGGACTTTATTATCAGCACTAAATTGACTAACAGACAGAAGTTTCTTGTAATATCTGGAACATGTAGAAGGTTTTTCAAGACAAAGGAGAAAATAGGAGAACACAATAAAGAAGCGCCAGTAAATCAGATAGGCAAACCTGTCCCGTTACCCATGCCAATTCTGTCAGGTCCTTGATATTCTGAGTAAACTGCCAGATTCGCAATGTCAGTCGTTAGATGATGAGTGGCTCCAGAGTCAACATACTAATTGGGATCGACTGGACTATTCCCACAAGAGTAGAGAAGATTAGTTGGGCTAGCCGAATCATTATAACAATTGTAGCATTGGTTAGCATAATGGCTAAAACTATTGCAGATCTGGCATTGAGGTTGGCCACCAGCGGACTGATGTGGTGGTAAGAAGGAACGTCCATAACCACGATCACGTTCCCTGCCTCGGCCACGCACACTACCACGGAAAGAAGATCGAGCTGAATGATAGCTTGGAGTGCAGGAAGCAGTATGAACCGCAGGAGAAGAGGAGATGAGGGTTGTGGGGTCTGATGAAGTGATAGCACGCCCATGATAAATCTCCTGGTTAAGCATGAGGCCGATGAGTTCTTCTGAAGTACAGGGTCGACTCGTATGTTAACGAAGGTGACGAACGAGTCATATTCGGGAGATAGACCACTGAGCAAGGTAAAGACAAGGTCGGAGTCGACAACTGGATTAGCCACTGCCGCCAGGTTGTCCATGATGGACTAGACAAACTGGATGTATTTTGACATAGAAGAGATGCCCATCTTGACAGTGTGCAGCTGGTATTTGAGTTGTTGCACTCTAACTCTGGAGGGTGACGCAAAGATTCGCTCCAGAGAGTACCACACATCACGAGATGTGCTGAGGCCGACGACATGAGCAAGAACAGCCGCAGTGAGTAAGGAGATAAGCCAGCATAAGAACATCTGATCAAGGTTGATCTAGCGAGTGTATTTTAGATGATAGTGGGTTGAGCATCCTTCTCGGTAGAAGGAACCAGATCGGACACGGCGAGGTTCCGTCGACGGACAGATCGTGGAGCTTGAGAAGAGGAAGGAACTGGGAACGCCACAGTAAATAGTTTCCCTTGTCGAGTTTGACATTTAAAAAGTGAGTGATGTTGGAATTCGGAGTAACCATGAATGCAAGTTTTTGGATGGAGGTGAGGAAAGATGAAGAGGAAATACTCGACATGGTACAGGAGTGGCCTGATACCAAGATAATGAAAAATAAGAAGAACACTTATTTGTGCAAAGACAAGATACCATTAGTTATGATTTTTTGTTGTATATATATACACATATTGGTAACATGTTTACACTGATTTAGGAGAAACAATAGAAAAATATTGACTGGGAGAGAGAATGAGAAACACATAGTGTATGAGTCCCATAAGTCCCACGTGTTTCTCTAATAATGGAGAGATTTTAGGATTTGGTCACGAGTCACATGTTTTTCTATAATTATGAAGAGATTTTAGGATCTGGTTGATTTCATGAGAGATTTCTTTTACATGGATCACATATTTCACATGAGTCACGTGTTTTATCTCTAACAAAAAAGAGCAGTTTGTGAATACCGTACAGAGAAAGATACCCTTGTTTTATGGATCACAAACTGAGAGAAGATCCTTCTCAAAGCCCAGAGAACCACGTACCCTGAAAAGAAGGGAAAAAAAAAAAATCTCACTTTGCGCCGCCCCCACGGCCGCACCACCTCTGTTTCTCTCTATATAAAGAGCAACAAAGGCCAAATAGAGACGCAAACAAAAACCTAAATTATTTGAACTCAATGTTGATGGCACTTTCTCCCCTCTTCCTCTCCCTCTTCCTCTCCCTTCTCTTCATCAGCCACTGTTATGGTCACCGGCAGGTTCGCATAATTCTTTACTTTCTGATTTGATCCTTTTTTCGCTGAAGCAGTGACATTCACATCCAATTGATTCATTGTAATTCTTTGTTTCTTTTTTCATGGTTACAGGTTTACATAGCGTACTTGGGAGAGCACAAGGAGACCAGAACAGCGCAGGCAATCCATGACCATCACCACTCCTTACTTTTATCTCTCAAGAACAGGTGCAATTTCGACATAGAGGCATTTTAGGTCAACATATCTCATGTTTCTCAAATTCTATTTTCTGTCGCGGTTGTAGTGAGCAGGAAGCAAGAGAGTCCTTACTGTACAGCTACAAGAAGGGCATCAATGGCTTCGCCGCGTTCTTATCTGAAGATGAAGCTGCAAAATTATCAGGTAGGGTTTTTGCTGTTAGTTTTCTGATTTGTTTCCTCTTTTTTTCTCATTCAAATTGAAATTTTTTTATTTTTTATTTTTTTGAATTATCTCAGTGATGGAAGAAGTGGTTTCTGCCTTTCCAAGCCAGGGGAGGTCTTATTTACACACAACAAGGTCTTGGGAGTTCATAGGGAATGTAGAGGGATTGATGAGTTCAGAGAAGGAAATGATGCCAAGCAAAGCAAAATATGGGAAAGATGTCATTGTGGGAATGTTGGATTCTGGTAAAAAAAAAAAAAAAAATTGATTTTTTCACCTTTTATTTTTAATTATTTTATTGGATAAAATATCATCATTTATCATAAATTCAACATCAATCCTCGTCCCAACTATTTAGTACATGGGTCATAACAATCTTATTCCCCATATATTTAATAGGGGTCGAATTTTTATAATTCGAGCTTAATTTGTTATGGCCGGCTGTTCACCTGACATTATCAACGTATAATACTAATATATTTGTATAGATGATTCCTCTAAGATTGGATTAGAGATTAAAGAGGAAAGAGTAGTTATCAATTTGATGGAGAAGTTTTGCATGGATTTGGCTTTGATAGGTGTATGGCCTGAGTCAAAGAGCTTTGCTGACAAAGGGATGGGGCCCATCCCCAAACGCTGGAAAGGGATTTGTGAAGAAGGAGATTCCTTCAATTCCTCCTCCTGCAATAAGTGAGTTATACAATAACTTTTACCTTGAATGCATGATTTTTATTGGTCAATTGAATTCCTCTTGCATGTCGTTACATGCTAGCTAGTACCTTTCATTGCCAAAGAAAATAACGAGCACTAAAACAATGAGCACTAACTCATCATTTTGTCCATATGGATTCTTCTACTCATTCCTTATAATTTCAATTTCAGTTTTTTTTAATCATGGCTCTCTTCCTCTTTTAACCTTCCATGCAAACTAAAACCCTTCATTTCAAATGCTTATGTATTACGACATCCTCTTTAAAAAAGAGAGGGCTTGAGAAATATTTAGTCCTGCGAGGTGTACAACTTTATTCTTTTAGCAAGAATTGTTGTAGTCCTTTCTGTTAAAGATATTATTTTTTGAAGTATTTAGAGTATACTCAAGAAAAAGTGACATATTTAAGAAAAAATTCTCCTATTTTCATGCTCCATCTGGACGATTAGAAATATAGAATTTTTCTTGAATTTCTATTTTGGTAAAAAAAATAAATCGGCAAGGTTTGAAATACCGCTTGTTAGTAATATTATTGACATGATTTGATATGACTAAAACGATACTGATATATGATAGATCAAAACAACTGACAAACAACCGATAACATTAATACTGATTCTGATACCTAAAACCTCTGGAGATCTCAAACTATGAGATAGTCTCAATTATTAAGAAATTTTTAATAACTAATGATAAAGATTGAGAGGAAAAAGGAAGGAAAAGGAAAGGACATAAGAAAAAGGGAAAGGATAAAACTAACTAATTGTGTAAAGGAGAGGGAAACAAAGAAACAGAAACAGTATCAAGCATGTGACCCGTGAAAAGGAGGGGGAAAAAAAAAAAAGCTAGAGATGATAAGGGTTTCCATAAGAAACTACATGTAAAAGCTTGGCTTGTCTTGGCCTACATGGATAAAATGAGGGCAAACAGAGAGAAACCAAACCACAGTCACGTTTCCTTGGAATTATCCTGTGTCCTACAAGGATCAATTTGACTGAGTGCTAGCTGCACACAACCAAGTGCCCTGCAGGCCATGGTTTTTTTTCGGCTGCTTCTTGAAAAGGTCAGAAAGGAGATTGCATGCACGGGTTCTTGTGAGCTCTCTTCTGCGTTATAAGATGCGCTTTGGCCTTCTCTGTGTCAGAGAGAGAGGGGGAGAGGAGAGGGTCCCTTGTTTAATTTGTTTCTTCTTTCAAGTAGCCAAACTTAATTAATGAGTAGGGTCCATTTCGCATCAGAGGTGGGGCACATCTGGACAAGGGGAGCTAGCTGGATTTGGTTTTTTTCTTTTTCTTTTTTCTTTTTCTTTTTTTTTTTTCTTTTTTTTTTTTTTAACACAAGAGTATCCTATCCTTAGGGCTCGCAAACCAAACCCAGACCCCCAGCTGAGTTGAGGAAATTCTGAGGCATTGCCTCACGAGGAAATACCGTCCCTCGTGAGATTTAAATCGGTACTCATTTAAGAGCAAATTTAACAGTTTAACGGTGAGGCACATAAGGACTGACATACCCAATAGCTGGATTTGTTGATGCTTATAGATATTAGACCATGTCAATATGCTGTGTTTCTTAGATAAAGGTGAAGAGTATGTCTTTGTGGATGTGCAAATGAAGTAATACATAGAAAATATTGGAGAAAGAGCCTCTTTGGTTGTCTGGTTGTCGTAATCGGCCGTAAGTCGTATTTTCGTAAGTGATAAACTCTTTTACAGTTATAAATGAGTTACACACAAATAATATTACGGTGATTTGTTAGTAATGTAAAATTATAAATGAGAAACTATATTTCGTTTTATGTTGTCTGGTTGTCGTAATGTGTAAGTCGTAAATGAAAAAGTTGTTCATAAAATTAACTGTTTGGGATTTAAAAATATTAAAAAAAGATAATAAATACTAAAAAAAGTAAATATTAATAATATATAATTATTTAATGAGTTAATAATTAAAAATTAAATTAAATATATTAAAAATATAATATAAAAAATAATTAATTAAAAATATAAAATTATTAAATATTTAAAATATTAAAATTAAATATATTAAGTTTTAGATAATTACGAATTACAATAAATAAATAAATTTTAAAATGTCAATAAAAATAATAAAAAATGCCAATAAATACTAATATAAATATATTAAAATATAACATATTAAATAATAAATAATTAAAAATATATCATATTAAATATTAAATAATTAAAATATTAAATATTAGTAAATATTAAAATATTAAAAAAAAATATTAAATGCATAAAAAATATTAATTTATCAATAAAAACTTTAATCTAACAATTAAAAAATCCCATAATTTAAAATGATTAACCTAATAAAAAATATTAATCTAATTATAATTAACTGTCTGCAATACAGGTTTGCATGATCACAAAATTAACTATTTGTGCGACAGGTGGGCTGTAAGTGGGATTTGCATGCCCACAATTAACTTTTTATGTTACAAATGAATAATAAGTGAGATGCAAGTACATTTTATGACTTATGACGAAACAAACGCTATAAGTCATAAATGCTGTGACTTACGATCTTTTACGACAAAACAAACAAGCCCAAAGTCGGCATGAGATTTGAGGCCTCATGGCAGGAGAGAGATAATAAACACCTAATAAAGATATTGCTTCTTTTCTCTTCTGTTTAGAAGGAGGAGATCTTCAATATTTCAACAAAGGTATCGATCATTCACAGTCTTTTTTTCCCCTTCCGTTTTTCAAGCAGCAACTACGTTGTGCAAGCTGAATTCAAAGCAAGATCATTCAGTGTACTAATTTTCAGCTCTCTCTCTCTCTCTCTCTTCATGTGTACTAATTTTCAGCTCGTGGATTTCAGATTCAACTTGAACCGAAACCCATTCCTTTCATTATTTTCTCTGTTCCTTTTATGTTTCAGATTCCATGTCTATTGTCGGTGCACCAAAGTTTTCATCGTTTTTTTCTTCGAGATATTAACTTCCAAAACAATATTAGTAAAATGAGCAACATTCCCCTCATGATGATTATACTACTTGATAGATTCACAAAAATAAGATTCTAAAAATAGGCATTCAACAATAAATTATATAATAAATTACCTCCCATGCGCAGCACCATTTGTTGTGCAACCCACTAGCATTCTTTCATTGTTGCAAGATAAAATCACTCGAAAAGAGAGTGACGGTTAGACGTAAGACACCATAATTGAAGATGAATGGGAACCTTTAAAAGAATAATCTTGCTGGTCCATTTGAAAATTTTCTTTCAGAAATTATTTTTATTTCAAACTTAATCTAATAAGAACCTGAGCCTGTTAAATTCTTCCAAAACAAATATTTTAATGAGCTTTAGAATAGATAATCTTGGAGGCGGATACATAGATACACGCCAACAAAAGGAGCAGATTGCTTTGTTTATCGACATGCCATTTTGGCTGTCGACAAAGCCCTGTCGACAAGCCCCCTCATGGCTATCGATAGGATTTTCTCAAAAGTCGAGTGTTGTGCAACTGGCTCAGTCTGTCGACAGGCTAGTAGGCCTCTCAACAGTGTTTGATCTCTGTGTTGTTTCTAAGTTGAATTCAGGATTCGTTTTTGATCTGAATTTAGAGTTTTTGATTTTCTTTTCTTCATAAACTATGTAGTTATATAAAGAGGAGTATTGTCCCTTATTAATTATATCATGTACTTGATTGATTTAATAAGATCTCTCCCCCTACTGCATCGAGGACGTAGACAATTGTTGAACCTCGTTAAATTCGTGTGTTCTCGTTTTCTTTCTTTTATTTACTTGTTCTTGCAATTGGTGACCATTTTTTGGTGTTGCTTTTCTCTGTTGCTGAGATTCCAACAATTGGTAGCATAGCTTTTTGGTTCGATTGGGAGTTTTTTTTATTCGGGTGAAGCAAATCACTTTGAAGGCTATCTACAGTTTCAGTTGGAGGTAAAGATCTGATCTTTCCTATTTGGATTTGTTTTCACTAATTATTTTCTGCATTACTTTGAGAAATCTATTGAGCAAATGGTTGAAATTAGTCAATCATCGGTGAAATCTGTGAGTCATCTTCCAACGAAGATTGATGTCGTGGAGTTTGACGATGCGGACAATTTTGAAAAGTGGAGATGTGAGGTGATGGATGCCCTGACGGCATCAAACCTCGAAGACTCTCTCGGTCTGGAAGAAAAGCTGGAGTTGACATCCGAGAAGAACTTGGACCACATAAATCAGATGGCGTGTGGGTCATTAGGTGACAGAAGACATCAAGTATCATATATTGTATAAGACTTCCGCAAGGAAGATTTGAGAGATCCTTGAAAAGAGATATCTGACAAAAAGCACCGAGTCTCGATTGCATTTGAAGATTAGGCTTTATCGCTTCGAGTTGAAGAGAATGCTTTCCGTTGTTGAACACATGAACAACTACATGAGACCTGTTAATGTGGACGTTGAGATCGAAAAAGAGGACAAGGCGGTGATTCTTCTGAATTCTCTTCCTGATGAAGAGTATGAGACCTTCGTCCTAACCTTGATTAACGGTAAACGAATACTTAATTATAGTGATGTGTCAACTGCTCTTGTAAATTACGAAGTACGAAAGAAAAATAAGCAGTCTTCTTCAAAGAGTAATTCAGTAGAAGTGTTGATGGTAAAAGGCTGGAGTTCCGGTAAGAAGGGCAAAGGCGATCATGGGAGATGAAAGTCTAGATCGAGTATTAGAGATTTGAAGAAGAACCAGTGTGCCTTCTGCAAAGAGTTAGGTCACTGGAAGATTGATTGTCTAAGGATCAAAAATAAGAATAAAGAGTCGAAGACCGAGGCAAATCTCGTAAGGGTGATCAATACCCAATCGGGTAGTACTTCATAGGCAGATAGATCAGACACAGACTCATCGGCATTCTTTTTCTCAGTCATTACTCTTACTATTGGTTACTCAGGTGATTTTAAGTGGATGTTATACAGAAGCTACCATTATGTGTTTTCCAACAGAGATTAGTTTTCTAACTTTGAGAAGTTAGATGGATGTTATGTTATCATGGGTGATGATCATCCATGTAACATGGAAGTGATAGGTAAGGTCCATATCAAGATGTTTGATGTGATGGTGCGAGAATTGAAGAAGTGAGATATGTACCTCAATAGAAAAATGAATCTTATCTTTATTGGTGCTTTGAAAGTATTGGGTCTTGAAGTATCTTTGTGAGATGGTGTTATCAAGATGATTAAAGGCTCAATAGTTGTTTTGAAGGGCGTCCAACGCAATAACCTTTACTATTTGAAGAATAGTATGGCTACAGGGCAAGTGACGACTTCTACAAAATCAGATAATGATTGCACCCAACTCTGGCATATGAGGCTTGAACATACAGGAGAAAAGTCTTTGCAAGTCTTGCAAACCAATGTTTATTGAAAGGTTCCAGTACTTACAAATTGAAATTTTGTGAATATTGTATCATCAGAAAGAAGATTAAGGTGAGATTTGGCACCACGACTCATTGCACTGAGAGGATTCTGGATTATGTTCACATAGATGTCTGGGGACCTACCAAGACGACATCTATTGGAGGTAACCACTACTTTGTGTCTTTATAAATGATTACTCTAAGCGATATTGGGTATATACATGAAGCACAAAGGGAAAGTCCTGGAGTTATTTGTGGAGTAGAAGAAGAATATGGAGAAGAGTACAGGAAAAAAGATCAAGGTACTTCGTTCAGACAACGGAAGAGAGTATACAAGTGATCCTTTCCCACAGCTATACCACGATGAGGGCATAAAAAAATACTTCACAGTAAGAGAAACACTACAACAAAAGGGGTGGTTGAAAAGATGAACAAGACTTTGTTAGAGAAGGTCTGATGCATGTTATCCAACGTCGACATATTAAAAAAATTTTTGGACTGAGACATTAGTGTATGCTTGTCATCTTGTTAGCAGGTTGTCTTTATCTGCACTAGGGGGTACAACTCCTCTAGAGGTTTGGTGACGAAAAGTGGCTAAGGAATATGATTCGTTATGGGTATTTGGATGTCCGGCTTACTATCATATCAAGGAAGACAAGCTGGACCCAAGGGCTAGAAAATGTGTGTTCGTAAGATTCAAGAAAGGAGTAAAAGGCTAAAAAATTTGAGATCCGAAGGGTAGGAAATTTATCTTGAGCAGAGACGACATGTTTGACGAGGCCTCAATGGTGAAGCCTACAGACTCTCAATAAGTGAAAAGTCAGACGACCGACAAGATATTGTAGTACGTAGAGAGTGATGATACTTCACCATCTCTAGACAGATCAGTATCATTTGAGGTCATACTTTTGATGAGACAGGGTGGTGAGCAGGTAGCCTAACAAGATGCTGATGATAATGGGGATCAAGTATATGCTATAGGTGATGTCTAAGAATCCATTGCAGTTGAAAGAACTCAGAGAAATCCCCGTAAGCCTAATTGGCTCACTACTAATATGATCGTGGCCTATGCTCTCCCAATCATTGAGGAGGCAATGTTATCTACATACAGAAAAGCTGAAATTGGTTTAGAATCTAAAATATGGAAGGATACTATGATGAAAGAGATGAGTTCTCTATATAAGAACGACACTTAAGAACTGTCAAAGTTGCCCAAGGGGAAGAAGAAGATCGGTTGTAAGTGAGTATTTGCAAAAAAAAAAAAAAACAGAGATCTCCGGATGATGATACTGTATGCTACAAACCAGATTGGTAGCTAAAAGCTAAGCGCAATGAGAATGCATTGACTACAATGAGGTATTCTTGCCCGCTGTAAAGCACTCGTCTATTCGGATTTTACTGGTACTGGTGGCATAGTACGAGTTGGAACTCGATCAGCTTGACATGATGATCGCCTTTCTCCATGGCAATCTTGAAGAAGAGATTACTTGTCTCAGCCGACGGGGTTCAAAACTGCAGGAAAAGAGAATATAGTATGCAAGCTGAAAAAATCATTTTATGAATATAAGCAATCACCAAGGCAGTGATATAAGCATTTTGATAGTTTCATAAGAGGCAAGAAGTACACAAAAATTCATTACGACCTATGTGTGCATTATAATAAGCTATCTATTGTTGTATGCGGACGATATGCTCATCACTTCGAAGAGCAGACCTGCAATTGATAAACTGAGGAAAGACTTATCTTTTGAATTCGAGATGAAAGATCTGAGTGAAGTAAAGAAGGTGCTAGGCATGGAGATTGAGCGAGACCGAAAAGGTGGTAAGGTTAGCTTGACGCAAAAAGGGTATTTAAAGAAGGTAATTTAGAAATTCAACATCAACGGCGATACGAAATCTGTAAGTACACCATTCGCCCCTCATTTCAAGTTATAGGCTACTATATCTCCTACTTTTTTGAAGAGCATAAGTACATGACTTACGTACCTTATGACAGTGTAGTTAGTAGTTTAATATATACAATGGTGTGTACGAGATCCAATTTATCACAAGCTGTCTCAATAGTAAGTAGATACATGCACAATCCTGACGTGGGCTATTGGAAGGCAGTGATGTTGATTCTATGATACATCAAAGGTACCATACACATTGCTTTGGTATTCAAGAAGAATTTTATAGGTAAGCAGGAGTGTATCAGATTTTGACTAAGCTAGAGACCTCGACAAATGTCGGTTTACAACGGGATATGTGTTTGCATTGTCCCAAGCACTGGTCAGCTGGCGCTCTACTCTATAGTCTACTAGCACATTCTCTACTAAGGAGGCTTAGAATATGGCCATGATGGGGCTATGAAGGAGGCAATTTGACTTAAAGGTTTGCTCGATGACTTGGGGATTGATTAGGATCTATTGAAGATCAATTGTGATAGTATAAGTACTATCTATTTAGCAAAAAATTAGATATATCATGCAAGAAGAAGTACAACGATGTCAGGTTTCACTTTGGTCGGGAGATTCTTGATGAGGGTGACATCGAGTTACAGAAAATTCACATGAAGGAGAATTCCGCCTATATACTTATCAAGGTTGTTCCAGGAGTAAAGTTTGCACATTGCAAAGAGTTGCTCCATATTCTTCCAGTTGCTTGAGCTCAGTGGAGCTCATTTGGATGAACTACATATGACTTGATCTTCTGGGCAGGGGGTACATAGGCAACCACACTAGTGCAGCCCGATGGAGTCAACATGGTACTATGTTGTGTTCGCTCAGATTTGAGTAATCTTTACTGAGGTGGAGAATTGTGAGGAGAGAGTGTAAAATCTTAGTGGTGGAGTTTTTTAACTCCTTGGTATTAGTACGGAGCTTTCATGAAGTATTAGGATGTAGATACGTGGATACACGCCAATAGGAAGAGCAGATTGCTTTATCTATCGACAGGCCATATTGGCTGTCGACAGGTCCCCCATGGCTGTCGACAGGCTTTTTTCAAAAGTCGGGTGTTGTGCAGATTGGCTCAGTCTGTCGACAGACCAATAGGCTTGTCAATAGCGTTTAGTCTCTGGGCAGTTTTCCAGTTGAATTCAGAATTCAGGGATTTTGGTTTCCTTTCCTTTAGAGGCTCTATGGCTATGTAAAGAGAGGGATTTTAGCTGTTGATTGTATCTTATACTTGATTGATTTCATAAGATCTCTCTCCCTTTCTGCTCCGAGGATGTAGGTAATTGCCAAACCTCGTTAAATTCGTGTGTTTTTGCTCATTTTATTTGTTTGCTTGTTCGTGCAATTGGTGACTTTTTTTGTGTTGCTATTCTCTGTTGCTGAGATTCCAACAAAGGGATGTTATGAGTTAGAGTCGGGGTTAGAGAAAAGGGATCAAAGTGGAGGAAAAAAAAGATAAAGTCTAGGGTTCTTAGTTATTTTCAGTTAAAACAAAAATTTAAAAGATGAGGCTTTTAGTTTGTATACCTATGTATTCAAATATAGAAACTAACAAAGGTGAAATATTAATACTGAAATCTTACAAGGCTATAAATTCAAATACTACAAAAATATTTTAAAAGATACACAGACAGAGAAAACTTCTCATGGGAGCAGCCTTTTTTAAGTCTGTTGTATAGGATACACGTTATGCTCTGATTGTTTGGGTGTAGGAAATTCTTAACCAATACTATTAGGAATTGTGACTAGAATACATCGTGAAGGTAAATGAAACTTTGGAGATCAAAGAACGAACGTGCATAAGGAGTTGTGCACATTATCAGTCGATTAATACTGGGGATAGTTAACTAAATATGGATTAGTCAACTAATACATTGTATAGTCGACTAGGTTGGCCAACAAAGAGTTGGGGGTCTCGAATCTTGTCAGAGTAGTCGACTAGTATTTAGGTCTAGTCGACTAATACATGAAATTAGACGACTGATAATGCTTCATCAAGAAAGTGAGAGATTAGTCGACTAATACCCTGGCCTAGTCGACTAATGGCAGGTCTGACAGTTTTCTTTTCTCAATCTATTTTCAGTTTGAGTTGGATATAAATTTTCTTTTCTTTTGAGCGGTGATTGTTCACATTGATGGAGTTTGTTTAGGACTAAGAGGGTCGTATGGTCTATAGATAACCCTTTGGGGGTGGCCTTCAATGTAATTCAAAGAATCTGTAATTCCTAAATGGTGTAGTTCATCAAGAAATGAGATATTCGTGCGAGAAGTTTTAGCCATAAGGATTCGCTGCTCTTGACGGCCATCAAAGGGTTTATAATCTTCTTAGTAAGAGGTGTAAATATTATATTGTACTCCCCTGAAGTTTAATAAAGTTTCTCCCCTTCTTTCATGAACGTGCACACGATCTGTTTGATTGGTGGAATACAGTAAATTGTGTGTTGGTTTTCTATTTACTTTGAAATATCTTCTTCTCTCTTCTTCTCATTGCCCTAGTAGATCTCGTGGTTTATTTTCGCTGTGCCGCCCCGTCTATCCAGTTGTGGGGGCGTTCTGAATTCACAACAATTGGTATTAGAGGGAGGTCAACTTGAAGATGTCTGCTTGGATATTCAAAAGTTTGAGGGTGTCATCAATTTCAGCAGATAGCAGATTAGGATGAACACCATCCTGACCTGAAGCGGGTTGAAGAAAGCATTATTCGGGAAGGAGAAAATGCCTCAAGACATTAAGAAAGAAACTTGACAAGAGTTGGATGAGAAAGGCTTGACAGCTATTCAACTTTACTTGGCGGACAAAATGTTAGATGGGTTTTTTTACAGAAAATAATATTCTCGTTGTGGGAGCGACTTTAAGATCACTATCTGAAGAAGTCGTTGGCGAATCAGTTGATTTTGAAACAACGTCTCTTTCTTCTCTGCATGCATGAAGGTAAGGTACACCTATCAAATCTCACATGTAGAAGTTTTCTCTATTATCAATGATCTAGATAAGAAATAGTTAAGATAGAAGATGAAAATCAAGCACTTCTTTTATTATGTTCTTTACCTTCTTCATATAAAAGTTTTAGGGAAGCTATCATCTATAGAGGTAAGTCGACAATCAAAGTCAATAAGGTCAAGGAGCATGTGCTCAATAAGGACAAATATTGACACCCAATTAATGGTTGAGTCTCAGCATGATAATTCCGGTGCATCCGGGTGACTCGGGTTCGATTCCGGGCAACGACGCTAAAATTTGATCGAGTCTGAACCTGCATAGAAAGATATAAGTTTAGAAATGAGAGATAGAAAGTGCTAGGTTGCTCATAGTATCGCTATAGCAAGTGATTATGCGAGTCGTGATCCACAAGGAGGACTGCAATAGAAGCGTCAAATAAGTCTTTCTAAGTTACTAATACTGGTTAAACATTTCTTCTTAGTTTTAAAAACGAAAAGTGTTACGTTAAAAGTTAGAAGAAGATGTGATGGTGTTGGTGGTTTCAAAGAAAGGAAAAACTAAATTAAAAGAAAGAAATAAAAATAGTAGAGAAAGAGTTGATTTAAAATGTGTTCCTAAACTAAGAAATAAATAAAGAAAAAAAAATTAAGACAACTTACCTACCTCTTCGGCGCTTGTTTTACCTTGGATCCATTGTAGTGACTTACCTTGACTTGAAGGCGATCACAGTGTGGCATATAAGATCTTTCCTAATCCAAATCGGTCTAACAACATAAAAGTGCAAGCAGAAAGGAATACCAAACTATTACATGATTAGAAGTAGACATCCATCACCATAAGCCATCATTGGCACTTGCAAGGGCAAGGCAGATTCGAGACTATCAGATTTATTTGGATTTACAAGTTATCATAGAGGCAAGTAAAGCAAAAACAAGAAGAAAAGTAAGCTTTTGATTAAATCGAAAAACGATAAAAGAAAAGAAGAAGTTTTATATCGGTGTCACTCTCAATACAAATTTTCTCTTCTTCTCTTATGAATCTCTTTTCTGACCTAAGCTATAAAGAAAATAGAAAATTACATAAAGAAAAACAAAAACTTAAGTTAAAGCTATAGAAAAACCTAATTCTAAACTCTCTGCTTGAGTGGTGCCCGTTCTTCTTCAGAGAGTGTAGTATTTATAGGAGAAATGAAGCGTACGAAGAGAGGGGGAGGTAACGCTTCCCAAACATCTTTTATCCTGCTATGGAAACACGACTTTGGCCACTTTTTCACTGCAAGGAGGGTCAGATCGGGTGCGTGGATCTCCCTCATTTAGATACGCTGGTTTCTTCAGATTAAATTGCTTTTAAACCTTTGGATTTGAGTAGATCTTCGTTGATTTGCTTGAGCTAGAAAATCGTATATTTAAAACTCCAGATTTAATTAGATAAATAAGTCAATTTCTCCTCTTTCTTCATTAGTTATCATGCATACATTTAAACATTAAAATAGGTTAAATAGCAGAGTTTTATTACAAAATAAATGAAAAAAATGTGATAATAAATAATGCGTTATTAGTGATCAATAACACCCCCACACCTATCGTTTGCTCATCCTCGAGCAAAACAAATAAAAAGAAAAACAAGAGCTAACCTAATTTAACTCACTTCCGTAGAAATCACGGTTACACTTAGCACATGCAACAAGCTGTTAAATCTCTAGGTTATCCCTAAATGATGAGTTTTATCTCGTGGGGATTTTCAGTGAATTATACCCATAAAATCCATAAAGAAAAAATAAAGTGTTAATATTTTTGAAAACGCGTTTTAAAATGGAAATATTTGAAGAATTTTTGCAAAAATCAAGTAATCTATAAGTCTTAGGATAACCAAATTATTCATTCCTAAACTTATTCTCTATTCAAAAACTTATGATCAGTCAATGTAAGGATTAAAACTATATTTCTCATCTAGTCTATTGTTTTACCCTATGCCATATGCATTTTGTGACCGTGAATATTTGACTAAGGATTTTTCAACCCTATCTCTTATACCTTATTTTACACATACTCTGGTGGTTGTATCCTCTAGTTATATTAGGCTTTCTAATTCGCTCATATAATGAGTCTTTAGTCGGTGACTCCCAAACTGGACAGTCAATCTGAGGACTTAAGGACTCGAGCAAATAATACCACAAAACTATGAGTTTTTATTGCTTATATGGACCACTTTTAGACCTGAATACTTATGCTTTATGAGACATAAATAGCCAGCTCAATCAGAGGATACACACACACACACACACACACACACACACATATATTATAAGGCATAAGAATCCAAATGAATCTGATAGCTTCGAATCTGCCTTGTCCTTGCAAGTGCCACTGATGGCTTATTATGATGGATATCCACTTCTAGTTATGTAATAGTTTAGTATTCCTTTCTGCTTGCACTTGTATTTTATTAGACCGATTTGGAGCAGGTAAGGTCATATATACCATGCTGTGATCACCTTCAACCCAAGGTAAGTCGCTGCTACAAATTCAAGTAAAGTAAAAGCCAAAGAGGTAAGTAAGTTTTCTTAGTTTTCTTTCCTTCTTTAATTCTTAGTTTAGAGGCACATTTTTAAATCAACTCTTTCTCTACTCTTTTTATTTCTTTCTTTTAACTTAGTTTTTCTTTTCTTTTGAAACCACCAACACTATCCCATCTTCCTCTTCTAACTCTTAACTGAACACTTTTTTCTTAATACTAAAAAGAAATGTTTTAACCTATATTAGTAACTTAGAAAGACTTATTTAATGCTTCTATCGCAATCCCTCATTTTGGATCACGACCCGCATAGTTCCTTACTATAGCGATAGATTGAGCAGCCTAACATTTTCTATCTCTCATTTCTAAACTTATATCTTTCTATACAGGTTCATACTCGATCATTCACTTTTTAAGAGAGAAGAGTAATAATGGAAATTTCACGGGTAATTCAAGACATAGAAATTTAGTGTGCAACAATTATCACAAAAAGGGGCACATTAGAGCAGATTGTTGGCTTTGAAAGAAGAAACAAGCAGATGCTAATGTCACTAACTGATTGGAGAAGATGAAGATAAGTGCGACGTTCTATCTGCTACAAATAGATCAGTTGGTAATAAAAATAAATGGATTATTAACTCTAGATGTTCAAAGCACATCAGCTCTAATAGAAAGATGTTTTCTTTATACACTTCGATTCAAGGGAGAGAAGTCTTCATAGGGAATTCTACTACAAGTAAGATGATTAGCGAAGGAAAAATTCAGTTTCGTTCTCATGATGGATGCATCACTACTCTTCAAGGCATCTCTCATTTTCTCGATTCAAGGTATAATCTCATCTCTCTTAGAGTCCTACATAAAGAAGGGTTATGTTTCAGTTCTGAAGGTGATCTTATGAAAGTCTCCAAAGGGCCCATATGAAGTTTCAAGCCGAATGTGTCGGCAATGTGTATATGTTGCAAAATTTGAAAGTTACAGTTGGTGGATTGCAGTTATTCTCAACTTCGAAAGCGGAGGTTGTAGAACAATCAAAGATTACGATGATTTCAATCTCGAACGTTTAGTTGTACTCCAAAAGTAGATCGGGACTAGGCGGCACCGGCGCATATGGAGTCCAGATCGTTACTCTTATGGTGGAGCAAATTCTCATAAATCCTGTGTGGATCAAGTAGATCGTTAGGTGATCAAGTTCAGGTTGGGCCTGAACTTATTCGATCTAATCAAGCTGTGAACCCCATGAGGAGGTTATGGAGAAGAGGGAGTGAGATGGACATGAAGTCAAGAGTTGTTCAATTGTGCATTGATGTGAGCACATGGAGCATGGTGGATATTCTCGGACTTGGACGTATTCGAGTCAAGAGGGAGATTGTTAGGAATTATGACTGGAATATATCATGAAGGTAGAAAAAAATTCAAAGATCAAAGAATAGACGTGCACAAGGATCTGTGCACATTATCAATCGACTAATACTGAGTTTAATCGACTAATCATATGGATTGTCGACTAACACATTGTATAGTCGACTAGGTTGGCTAACACAGAGTTGGAGTTCTCGAACTTTGTCTGAGTAGTCGACTATTATTTGGGTCTAGTCGACTAATACATGATATTAATCGACTAATACCCTGACCTAGTTAACTAATAGCGGATCTGTTAGTTTTCTTTTCTGGATTTGTTTTCAGTTCGAGTTAGATTCAGGTTTCCTTTTCTTCTGAGCTGTGATTGTTCGTATTGATAGAGTTTGTTTAGGATTAAGAGGGTCCTATGGTTTATAAGCAACCCTTTAGGAGTGGCCTTCAATGTAATCCAAAGAATTTATAATTCCTAAAGGGTGTAATTCGTGAAGAAAGTGAGAGCTTCGTGTAAGAAGCTTTAGCCATAAGCGCTCGCTGTTCTTGGCTGTTATCAGAGGGCTTGTAGTTTTCTTAGCGAGAGGTGTAAGTAATTCTATTGTACTCCCCAAAGTTTAATAAAGTTTCTCTCCTTCTCCCGCAGATGTACACACGATCTGTTTGATCGGTGGAACCACGTTATATTATGTGTTGGCTTTCTATGTACTTTGAAATATATTCCTCTTCTCTTCTTCTCGTTGCCCTAGTAGATCCTATAGTTTGTTTCTGCTACACCGCCCCAGTCGATCCAGTCATGGGGATGTCTCGAATTCACAATAACTACCAACTCATCTAGTGAGCCAGACCTCACTGGCATTTTGAAGACCTCTTAAAACTTAAAATATATAGTTTATGATGACTTATTATGTATCAATCTTGTATTCCATGAGTGTGATTGTATGATAGAAATAATACTTCTTGTATTTCGTTAGTGCAAGAGATCTGGGGAATATGAACCCTGTTCACATAAGACTCTGAGCATTCCTCCACCTCCACCTCATTTTCTTTTATATAAAGAAGTGGCAATATACATAGTATTAGAACAGGAGAAAATTAGAAAACAGTTGGTAAAGCGTTTATTTTTGACTAACATAGTCACATATTTAACCTCCAAAAGGAGAGTTTTTTACCCCTTTTTTCTCTCTAGGAGAGAATGTGGGAGTTGCTATATCATTACTGAACAAGAAATAAAGGGGGGAAGCTGTAGAGGTGATCAAAAGTTCAAATCTCCAAATACAGTTTTAAAAAGGTTTATACTACATTCCGCTGTCTATTGTGTGGCTTGTATTTATTTTACTAATTTTAATTTTCAGGAACCTTCAGATGTACAGTAAACATTTGATTCATTAATTTTCTCTTAAAATGATTCAACATATTAGAAGGAGATAAAAAATTTAAGAGAAGATTTATTAGGACATGTGACTTGTGATAAGAAAATCACAAATATGTCATCAATATTATTAAAAAAATTATTTGATTACATTTAGCACATGACATTTCTGCATAAACATTATATTTGGCAAAATGTAACCCAAAAGAAAATTAAAGATAATTTATTTGATTCAAATGCCATGTTAAACCCTTCATTTCAAAAAAAAAATGGCAGGAAACTAATTGGCGCCAGCTACTACATCAAGGGCTACGAGGCCTACTACGGCCCCCTCAACCTCACAACCTCCTACCTCTCCCCACGCGACAGCGACGGCCACGGCACCCACACTGCCTCCACCGTCGCCGGCCGCCTCGTCCGCGGTGTCTCCGCACTGGGCGGCTTTGCCCGCGGCACTGCCTCCGGCGGGGCCCCCCTCGCCCGCCTTGCAATCTACAAGGTCTGCTGGCCGATCCCAGGGCCCAACCCCAACCTCGAGAACACGTGCTTCGACGCTGACATTCTGGCGGCCTTCGACGACGCAATCGGGGACGGTGTCGACGTCATCAGCATGTCGATTGGGGCCAATGGGGTCCCCCCGACGTACTCCAAGGACGCGATGGCCATCGGGGCGCTGCACGCGGCGAAGAGGGAGGTGGTGGTTGCTTGCAGTGCAGGGAATTCAGGGCCGGGGCCGGCAACGGTGGTGAACTTGGCCCCGTGGATGATCACGGTCGGAGCTAGCAGTATTGATCGGGCTTTTGAATCTGTGGTTGCATTAGGGAGCGGCAAGATGATTGAGGTAATCGATTGCCATCACTATTTTCTTACTAGTGTTGAGCTTAAAATTAGTGACTGTTCTGTGATTAATTTTTTGTATTAAAAAGGAAAGGATAGTATTAAATCTGATTAATCTAGGTGGAATATTATCGTTGAACTCAAAGAGAATAAAGCATGTACTTAATCTCTCTGTATTGCACACAGAATTTTATTTTAAATAAGATTGCACAATTTATTTTGTAGAGTACTTTCAGGCAAGTCTGAATAGCATGATTTGAAAAAGAATTGAATTGTTTTATGTGCGGCTTTTTTTACAGTGTAATCCAATCTTAATCGTTTAAGAATCGTGATTCAATTCTCTCAAAAAACAAAATTTGTGATTTGATTCAAACAAAACTAATATTATATTTCATATAAACGTATTAACTTTAGTTTACATTCAGAAAAAATTACAATTATACATTAAAAGATTGGTTGGTGACACTTTGAACTATGGTAGTCTCTATAAACTACACGTGAGGATTCGGGGTCTCTTCACTAACGAAAAATATGGAGGGACCCCGAATCCCAAATCTTCTCACCTCTTTCTGTTGAAAAATGTTTTTAAAAAATGTCATAGGAAACCTTGTTTCATTCTGAAGTTAAGCAATTTTGACTGAATTTTGGGGGAAGACAAACACAGTGAATATTGTTACTAATTATTCTTCTACAAATTACAAACTTAATGCCCCAGGGCCAAACAGTGACACCCTACACACTGAAGAAGCAAAAGATGTACCCTTTGGTTTATGCAGGAGATGTTGAAGTTCCTGGCACACCAAGCAATGCTTCAGGGTATTGTCTGCTAACACTACTACTGTTTCATTAATTTTCCTTAATTAATCACTGAAATTTTGTTACAATCAATCTGCAGCCAATGCCTCCCAAACTCCCTTTCCCCGCGGAAGGCGGCCGGCAAGGTAGTGGTGTGCTTCAGAGGTGCTGGATTCCGAGTAGGGAAGGGGATGGAAGTGAAGAGAGCAGGCGGAGCCGCCATCATACTTGCAAATAGCCCCGCCAACGGGAACGAGATCCCGGTGGATGCCCATGTCCTGCCCGGTACCGGAGTTTCATCCGATGATGCCATCGCCATTATGAACTACGTCAATTCTACAGAGAGACCTACAGTCGCAATTGGTAAGGCTAGCACTCGCCTGGGCGTCAGTCCAGCTCCGGTCATGGCCGCATTCTCTTCTCGTGGGCCGAACAGGATCGAGCCAAATATACTCAAGGTACTAATGATCATCAAGTAATCCTCTCTGTTATCACCTTAGCGATGGAAAGTTTATTTCTTAAACCACGACTGTCTCTTAAAATTTAAGCGGTCAAGATACATTCCAGAAATAACTGTCATCTTTCACTCATTCACACTTTTTACTTAAAGCAAAACATAACCATCCATAGAATGATGGATAGTTATGTTTTTAAAAGTGTACCGTCCATTGTCAATTTTATTGTTTCTTCATTTTGCAGCCTGACGTTACAGCACCAGGCCTGAACATTTTAGCGGCATGGAGCGAATCGTCGTCGCCAACGAAGCTCGACGGGGATCACCGTAGTGTGAAGTACAATCTGATATCTGGGACCTCAATGGCATGCCCTCACGTAGGTGCCACTGCCGCGTTGCTCAAGTCCTTGCACCCAAATTGGAGCTCAGCTGCCATTAGGTCTGCTATCATGACCACTGGTATGTATTCTCAATGTGCTGAATTTTTTAACAAAAAAATTGGAATTTTTTGTTAAATTCAGTGGTGGCTCTGTTTTGTTGCCAGCCGCAACGAGGAACTCCCAAGGAGGCCCAATAACAACAGCGGCCGGAGCGGCCGCAGGGCCTATGGACTTCGGTTCGGGCCACGTGAGGCCCACACACGCCGCGGACCCTGGCCTAATCTACGACGCCACATACAGAGACTATCTGAGCTTTGCTTGCTCCAGCATCAAGGCCCAACTGGACCCGTCATTTCCTTGCCCGGTGAATCCACCGTCGCGGTCAAATCTCAACTATCCATCGGTCGCCGTCAGCGGGCTCAACGGCACCGTTTACGTGACCAGAACTGTGACTAACGTGGGCCGGAAGAAGGCCCAGTACAAAGTAAATGTGAGTGAGCCCAATGGTGTGAAGGTGGAAATTTCCCCCAAGCTTCTGACTTTCAAGAAAGTTGGGGAGAAGAAGAGCTTCGTAATCACACTTACGTCAGAAGTGAAGGGAAGTGGGGGTTACGTTGCCGGTTCGTACACTTGGACTGATGGAGTACACAGTGTGAAAAGCCCTATTGTTGTATCTGTTGTATAATTTTTCATGTTTCTCTTCTTCTTTGGTCTATATATTTTTGATTGTTTCTTAGTAAATTGAGAACCAAAAAGATGGTTCAATAATAATGTTTGATTTCTTATTGTAAATCAAGTTCCATTGAATTTCAGACCATCTATTGGATATGAAGAGATAACACCGAACATGCTAAATAGTTAATGATTTTAATTAATTAAGATGACAATTATGCACTTCTTGTAGGAGCAACAATATCCATGAAGGAGAAACTGACTTCTACTAGTTGGGGCTGGTTTGAAAGCTCAAAGTTGCACCATGTATTTCGCCGCTTTTGTTTGGAAACTTTGCTACAGCTGATTGCCTACGACCATGGAATTAACCAAAGAGAGGAATGAATCATAGTCCGGTGTGTGGAGATGCTTGTGAGTAAGCGGCATAGACAGTTGATAGCTTAATATGGAGTTGCACCAATTCACAAGCGGTCTGGAACCGGGTGAGTGATGAAGCTAGAATTGACAACAATACTCGTGTGGTGAATGTAATTTCAAGGTTTTTTTTTATGATGCGTATTGACGTATAAATTAGCTACTAATAAGTTTGTGTTAGTAGTTTTGTCTTATTACAGGATAAGACAAGTATGAAGTGTTAGGGAGAATTGATATGCTTTGATACCAATTGTTGTTCTTGAGATTGACGTTGCGTGACGTGATAATATGACGATACTTGTAAAAGAAAAAACTATTGTAGAGCAAACTTATAATATCAAACAAAAGAATAATATCAATAACGAGAAGATTTAACATGATTAGGCCCAAACTTGGCCTATGCGCACGAGGAGAGAATTTGAGAGAGTTTTATTAATAAAATTGGTATAAAAATCTAACATTCCTCCTGCTTCACACAAGAGTATTCGCCTTCTCTTTGAATCCCACAAGATTATAACATTATACCTTTTCTCTAAACACCATCATCTTCCTCTCTCTTTTTTGGCTTTCTCTGATCTTCTTCAAGATACAATATACTAGCATACAATCTATACTTATAGATTTTTACAATACAAACTCTATTCTAACTCTGAGATGATTTTGACCGTCGGATATTTGAAGAATCTTGATCAATCTTATTGGGAGTTGATCTCCTTAATGTAAAAAGATTCTACATCCTTTAAACTTTAGAAACAAATATTTATTGAATCTGAGTCCTAATTGAACTCCTCCAGAAAATGAAACTCGAAAATGCCCAGACACCTCATTAGTCGACTGGGCCCTTTAGGGTAGTCGACTAATCTGCCCAGCAAAGAGTTGGGATCTCAATCTAGTCAACTATATAAACGACTAGTTCTTCATGATAGTTGATCGGGGGAAAACCTTTCACAAAAAGTGTTGTTTTGAAATCAAGAATTAAAGTATGTGTGCTTTAACTTCCTCGATACTTCCGTTATAGCATAGAGGCTAAACGGGTCGAATCCACAAGGACGAGAGGCGATAGAAGCTTTCACAGTATGTTCACGTGTGTGTGAAATTTTTTTCAACGTTTTAAAGAATCAAAAGAAAAGAAAACAAAAAAATGAGAAAAGAAGAGCACGGTGAAACATGAAAAAGTGTGAACATAAAAGAGAAGATATTTATGATTTTTGATAGTATTTCTAAAACAAAGCCAAAAAGAAAGAAAACCTATGGTTACTAGCTACTAATGGCTCAACTAATCATGCTGACCTCTTAGTGATAATTGCCTCACATGTATCCTTGGCCATTACTAATCTTGGCTCAATAGCGTTTTAAAATATGACCCATAAGATAACTCATCACATCCAAACTCAACAAACAAGTGCAAGCTACACTTAGACCATCAAGACTAAACAAGAGCAAGCATGGAATAAAGTAATATTAGCTTGTTAGAGAATTAGGATGTTAGAGTGTTAGAATCCATCATCATGAGCCATCAATGGCTCTTGCAAGAGCAAGGCCAAGTAGAAGCTATTAGATTCATGTGAATTATCAAGTAAGGAGTCATCAAGTTAATGGTTAGTAGTTAGTTGCTATGAGAGAAAATTAGTTAAGCATATAAAAAGAGTTGAGAGAAGAAAACAAAGAGAGATAAAGAGAGAACTTTTCATAGAGTGTCATCCACCATTATAAGCATTCTTCCTTTCATCCTATGTACTACTCTCTTCCTTATTACAAGATCTATAAGAAATGAAAAATACAAAAGTGAAAGAAGTAAAACAACTAATCTAAATTATCCTAAGGAGAAGAAACTACCCTAAAAACTACACTCAAGAACTCTCCCCTCTGCTCTGAGAATACTGGGCTTTTATAGGCAAAGCCAGCAGTACAAGAGGGCCATACTGGGCCATGCGGGGCCACACGTTGAAGTACGACGCGTGGCTCCACGACATGGCCATGTTTCCGCGGCCATGCTGCGGCCGCTTGCACAGCGCCATAGCGTGGGCTTTTTAGCTACAGTATGGGTTGTGTTCTTATATCTGGTTTCTTGTTTTCTACTCCCTGCAGCAGCAGAATGGGCTTCCAAAGTCAATGGCTCTATTAGGCTCTAAAAATTACCAAATAAATAGGATTTTTGATCTTTTTCTTCATTCCATACCATGGACCCAGGAACCACAAGAAAAACATTATTTGCAATATTTTATAAAGAATAAGTTTGAAAATATGGTATAAAATATGCAATATTGGAGACCAATCACACCCCCACACTTATCTTTTGCTCGTCTCGAGCAAAATAGAAAAATTAAGAAAATTATTATACCACTTTCGCAGGTCACGCGATTGCACTAAGCATGTGCAATAATCCATTAAACCTCTAGGTTTTTCTTAGATGAGGAGTTCTATCTCCTGAGGTTTTCAGCGGATTACACCCTCAAAATCAATAAAGAAAGAAATCAAAAGTTAGTATTTTGAAAACACATTTTGAAATAGAGAAAAATGTTAAAATATTTTTGCGAAAATTTAAGTGATCTAAGGTTATAAGTTACCCAGAAATTTTTTTCCTTAAACTAAATCTAAATGCAAAATCTTGTTATAAATTAAATGTAAGAATTTAAAATTGAATCGATTCTTTGATCTTTCATAAAAACTCTTAGAAAATATGTACTTTGTGAACTGTGAAGATTTTGGGATATCGACTCTAACTTTCATGCCATTTATTTATATCAATTTTTTTTCTTCCTTAGTTTTCTTAGGCTTTCTAGCTTAACTGGGTAGTGAGCCTTTAGCCGGTTGCTTTCAAACCAGATGGTTTCAGGACACCAGATGAGAAAACATCCCTCGGGTTTAAGGATTCGAGTAAACTAAAGGGGATTATTTTGTTTTTGTCTACCGTTTTAAGCGTGAATAATCATTCTTCCTGAGACATAGCTACTCAACTTCAATAAGTAGTTTTATCATCATTTTTTTATATTTTTTGTGGTATTTTCAGTTTTTATTTCAATCCCAAAAAAATATGTAAGTGTGAAGTGCATATATCTGAGACAAAAAATTCAAGATCAAATTATTTTTTCAATCTTACTTTCTTATCCTAAAATTTAAATAAGATCTATTATTTTGACTCAGTTTAAGAATTCATAATTTTAGTTCTTCTTAATTACTAAGATCCTCTTAACTTTCTTAAAAATAAATCAAAACTATTTCTCTTATTTCAAAAAGTTTTATAAAATGAAAAGAAAAAGAAAAAGGGTTTCTATACAAAAGAGAAAATCTAAGAACTTTCTAAAAGGAAGTGTAAAAGAAAGAAAATATAAAACAAACTATGTTAGTAAATCTTCCCCCACACTTATCTCATGCATTGTCCTCAATGCATCGTGAATGTGTATATGTATGAAATAAATGGAAAGGGCAAAAAATTACCTCATGGTGGTGGTTCCGGTGGCGGTCTAATTGGTCCATGAAATGCGGTCCAATTCAGAAATTGTGGATCTTGCAGGAACCCACCAGTAACATCTCTAATATGACCCAGTAAAAGAATGATTAAGTGAATGGTCTTATTTAAAAATTATCCCCGTTTAATTTCTAATTTCAAAAATAATTACTGAGTCATTTTGTTCAAAATCCTTGTCCAAAATGAAGTGTGATTTTGGGAGATGATTGATTTAGACTCAAATAGAATAGGAATAAAAACTGATACTGACTCGAGAATTTATCTCAGATCAAGTCGAGATTCAGAAGTGAGAGTCGAAATTGGTTAAAAAATAGAGTCCAAACTAAATAATTGATGTTCACACACTTTCCCCATCAATGAAGTGTGATCATAAGATATTGGTGATTCAATTTCACAGTGTACTGGTACATGATTCAATGTTGACTCTGGAATATGAAAAAAAATCGTAAAAATATCAGTCATTATTGAATCAAAAAGTGAAATGGAATCACCAACATGAGGTTCGAGATCACATTCATGTTTAATTTCAATTTTAGGAAAGGTATAACTTGTCAGAATGTCAATGCAACTTTCAAAACTTGGAGTTTGGTCAAGTTCAAGTAGATGAGCTAAAATTGAATCTTGGTTTCCAAAATAACATGATTCTTGGGTCCAATCGATAGAGTTAGGAGTATAAGGATTGGTCAAAGGTTGACAAGAAAAACTTTTCTCATTCTCATTGATCAATTCACTCATTATTGAGTCTAACGTATTGATAGGCCAGATAACAGAATTTTAAGTCTGAATCATGTCTTCCATACTCTTTGCAATTAGTTCTTCTTAAAAAGGTGAGTATGAAAGTTAGTTTTGAAAATTATGGTGAAGTCGTAAGTCCATCAGATTTTGCGATTGTTGCTCCGACTCACGCAAGAGTTCCATATTCATTTCTAGGATGGATGGTTGTTCATTTTGAATTGGTGCGACTGAAAAAGATGTGTATGACTCTTGAAAATATGGTTGAGATGATGAGTCTAACATATTTTGAAATTGTTGCGCTGTTTCATAAAAGACTTCCAAACTCTTTTCTAGCTCAGATTATTTTTCAATTGGATGTTTTAGAAAAGAAGTATATGGAGTTTGATGTGGAAAGGTTTGTGAATTGAGAAAATTTTGAATTTATTGTTGGGACTCAAGCATGGCTTCCATACTCCTTTTCAATCGGATTTTTCTTTAGAGGGTGGTTCTGGAAAAGGAGTATAGTAAGCAAAATCGAAGAATGAATATTGCGAAAATTATGGACAAGATGGTTGAAAATTTGACTCGGGGGAGGTGAATCCCCATGAACTCTGTGAAGAGTAGAAATTATTTTGAAAATCTTGGTTATAGGATTGGGGGTATGGGTCATATTGAGTCGAATAATCCCAATCCGGCCTATATGGTTGGTTCATGTTGTAAATAGCCGGGTTGGAGTTATCTGAGTTAAATGAGGTTGAGATGAAATATGAATTCATATGAGGGTTGAAAGAATTATTGTTGAAATTATTTCACAATTTACAAAAAAACAAACAAACAAACAAATAAAGAAAAAGAAAAAGAAAAAGAAAAAGAAAAAGAAAACAAGCTTGTGTTAGGGTTGACTTAAACATAGACGACTCCTAGCTGGTTAGACTATCCACAGGAGGTACCTTGTAGAAATCTGACCACAAGTTAATCGGCCAGGCAGGGATAAGACCAGTGGGAGGTATCCATGCTGGAGCAACGGGCCTAATTGTGTCAGACCACTGTTCTTTAAGGTTTTGCCTCTCAATCCCCAACCTCACCGATTTGATAAGAGTCAAATTCTAATAACTTCTCCCTTAGGTCAATCTCCTAAATGAGTCCGATATGTCCCTAGGGGCTAACGTCTAGAAAATTTTATTTAGGCTTAGGTTGTATGAATGGGGAGGTGATTTTTAGGATAAGTGAGGGTAATGACTTTCCTACCTTATGTTGTATCAGGATACACCCTTAAGTTTCAATTCGTGCAAGTGTACAATATAGACAAGAATGAACACAAAAAGTGAGTAAATCACCCATGTGTTTATCCTAATTATATGCAATGCAATATGTGCACCTCTATCCTGATCACAACAACAAAAGAACAAAATGCAGTATATTGGAATGAAAATTGACACGTGCCTAGATGCAAATGTCTAAACCGTTTTAAAATATTCAATTACCATATTTTAGTTCTTAAAATTATTACAGTGCACAGGTAATATAACTAGAAACTTGCAGCAAAATATAGCTGATCGGTCACATATATTGAATATATATTGTCACATTATAATGTTTATTATCTAATAAATCCTATTAATAATTCTTATTTCTTTTTAATAATGTGCAGGCCCATTGCTAAAGGAGAGGAAGAGAAACGGGCCCAAAAGCCCATCAAAATTCTGATTTAATTCAGAATTAATTCGAAATCAGAAAATCAGGGCAGATCAAGGCAGATCAGAGAAGATAAAATCAGTTGAAAACTGGTTAAAATAAATCTTCATAAATCAATTGGTTAAAGCCAAAAATCAAAGGCAGTTTCGTCAAAATCCCAGACCTAAACTGAAAATCCAGCTGACGATAAAAGAAAATCAAGAAACCAGAGACGTGTGCTCCCCTGGTGTGGCCACCTGGAACGCGACTTTGTGAAGGAAGTTGGGGGAGCGTTTGCTCCCCCTATCTTCATACGCTCTCCCCCGTTTAGTTTTGCTTATAAATACTGAGTTTTTCTGAGACTACAAGGAACGACCAAGCAGAGAGTAGAAGTTAGACTATTCTGTAGTTTATAACTTAGGTTTGTAGTTTTTTTATGTAATTTTTATTTTCTTATGTAACTGAGAGGAGAGGAGATTTTCATGGAGGAATGAGAACAAGCTTGTACTGAGGGTGACACCGGTGTAAGTAATCTTTTCTTTCATTGTTATTTAAATCGAATCAAAGTTTTCTTTTCTTTTTTATTCTTGTTTTTGTTTACTTTCCTCTTTTATGTTTGCAAATTCAAATGACTCCGATAGCCTCGAAGTTGCCTCGCCCTTGCAAGTGCCGTTGATAGTTTATGGTGATGGATATCTATTTCTATAGTAGCGTAGCTTGCCCCTTCATTTCATAGTGTAAATCGGGAATGAGAAAGATTCTATTTGTTATACTTTGCTCGCCTTTAAACAACGGTACATCGTCGATACGGGTCAAAGATAAGCATGCGCCGAAGAGGTAAGTAAGTTTTTTAAGGTTTTAACTCTCTTTTCTTTTAGTTTTAGTTTAGATCACCAACACCACAATCTCCCAACTTTTTTATCGCTCTTTTCAGTTTCTTTGTATATATCCATTTTTCTTTTTCTCCATCTTCTCAATCTACCATTTTTTTCCTAATTTAACCATAACTTATTTTTCTTCTTTTCTTTTAAAGAACTAAAAGAAGATCCTTAACCATGGAATGTAACTTAAAAGAGAACTTGCTAAAAAAGCTTCCATCGCTAATCCCTCCTCGTGAATCACGATCCGCATAGCCACTTGCTATTACGATTGCATTGAGTACCTTGCATTATTATTTTGTATTTCTGAAATTCTGTATTCTTGTGTGCAGGTAAAACCTCAATCAAATTTTGGCGCCGCTGTTGGGGAGGGACAGTAAGTAATTCTCTTTTTAAGTTTACATTTTTACTTAACCTTCTTCTTTATTCTTGGTGTACAAGTTTAATAACAAGAAAATTTTACTGCAGTGGATATATAAGTGGCCCTGGACTCTGCTCAAGAAAGCAGAGCCTAAAAGCCCTCAGATTTGCTACATTCCAGTGGCAATCTGAGTGAACTACTAACCTGTATTTTTGCAGGTTGGCTGAATTGCAAAGCTAAATTTTTGCAGCTATCTATTTTCTTGATTAACTCATTGTACTTACTTTTTAATCTCGACAGTAAAATGATGTTTGTTAAATGCTAAAAATGGTTTAGACTTTGCATTTAGGCACGTGTCTAATTCGTTTACATTTTATATTACTGTTGAAGAGTGCTGGAGTAAAAGGTACATATGCATAGCAAATAGTTTAGGAAACATCTTGAGTGATTATTTGCTTGTTGAATGCTACTTTTCTATATCCTGCACACTTTGCACAATCAATCTTAAGGGCTTGTCCTATACAAGATAAGGTGGGGAAGTCATTACCCTCCCTTAGCTCACAAACGATCTCCTCACTCACTAATCCAAGCTTAGCTAAAACTGAGTAGACGTTGGCCCTAGGTGTGGCCCAATGGCCTTCCACTCTAGTTTTGATGATGATCAACACTCATGTAGTTATGTTTACTAATATTCTTGTGTTTCTAAGTTTCAGATCATTAACGGGATATTAGTTGGTGATTAGCTTCAACAAGATGATTAGAAGCTATTCATGATGATTCCGGTGCCAAAGCTTAAAGATTATACCTTTGCACTTGGAGAATCACGGAGTTTGGACCGAGTCTACTTGAAGATAGAAGATCGACAAGAAGACTTAGGTATCTAGTTTAGAGTTTGAGTTTTAGATCCATTTGTAAAGCTTAGTTTAGTTGATATGCTCAAGTGCACAAAACACACACGTTTCATGATTTGATTTTTGGTTTTCATGAATAATAGATCAAAACAAGTTTACCTTATACCTATGTATATTAGATATGTTCTAGATATACATACATGCTTTAAACTTGCTAGACAAACTTATTTTGACTATCCTATTCATGTTTTGGAAAATTCTAGTTTGATAAAATACAGGTTTTGTTTTTGATAAAATTTGCAAGACTCAAAAATGAATTGATATGATTGATATATGTCTTGAAATTTTTATCACAAGTTTGGTTATCAAAGTAAAATGATAAAACAAGTTTTAGAAAAACATATTTTTAGAAAAACAGTTTTTATTATGATTAAAACTATTTTTTAGATTTACTGTGAATTTATGGGATTTTTATTGAGTGAAAAGACCTATTTTTAAATCCCGTATCTGTGCAGATCTGCACTGTGCCTGCCAGGCCAGTTCGGTCGACTGGACCGGTCGACCGCACCAAGTAGCCGGTCGACCGGATCGGTCGACCGATGTGCACAGACGTGCACGCTGGCTACACATTGTAGTCGGTCGACCGGACCGGTCGACCGGACCGGTCGACCGGACCGGTCGACCGAGTTGAGAGTTCAACTCTCAGGATGTTTCGGTCGACCGGGCCGGTCGACCGCTAGTGCCCAACGGTCACTTTTCTGACCGTTGGCGGTCGACCGGGCCGGTCGACCGACGCCTGTCAGAGCTGCCAGCTCAGCTCTAACGGCTAGTTTTCTGTTTGGCCTATATAAACTCCATCTCTTTGGGGATTTTGGCCAAGTTTTTGAAGAGAAAAATTACCAGTTTTCTGAAGTGTTTAAAAGAGTTTTCAAAAGAGTTTTAAGTGCAAAAACTTCTCATCTTTATTTGTTTTGGGTTTTTGGAAAATCAAAGAAAGCTAGGGTTTGGGATTTTGATTTGGTATTTCATTCTCTATCTTATACAAGAGATTTCCCAAATAGTTTTTCTTTGTTGCTTGTTTCCAAAAACACTGTTTTCCACACTTGAGTTATATCATACTATCCTAAACTATTAGGATCTTTGTTTTGTGGAAAAAGAAAGAAAGAGAGTGTTTGAGGTTGTTGTTGTAAACCTCATTGTTGTAAACACCCTTATACTTGTGAATCCCTCTTCGGTAGAGGTGATCGGGTGATTGTGTTGTGGATCCCTCTTAGGTAGGGTGATTGAGTTTGGTTGTGAGCATCTTCGGTAGAGGTGTGTGGATTGGTTGTTGTATTGGCTACGGGCCTAACCCCTCGGTTGTGAGGAGGTTGTTGAGAGAGGAGTTTGGTACTCCTAGAGTTGTAAGAAATCCTCTTCGGTAGAGGTTCCCTCGGTGGGAGTTGAGATAGTGGAAATCCTACACGGTGGTGTAGGCGGGGATGTAGAGCAAGGTGCTCGAACCTCGAAACAAATCTTGGTGTTTGCGTTTTGATCCATTGTCTCTCTAACTCTCTCTTATAATTGTGCAAAGCATCATACTCATCATCATATCATACTTGCTTGTGTTGAGCATTGATTCATTCATATCATATATTGCTTGTGTTGTGCCTTGCATTTCTTATTGTCATATCTATTATATGCTTGGCTTGATTGTGTGTATTTCATATTGCTTGGATTGCTTGTGTGTGTGTGCCTAACTTATACTCATCCAACAAGAGCTTCACATAGCACCTCAACCCATTTCAAGGGGAATCAAGGGGAGTTAGTCCAGAGCCCACAAGGGGAATTCGGCTACACTTGTTGTATTGTATTAGTTTGTGCATAATTGCATTAGCTTCCGCATTTAGCGCACTTAGTTTGCATTTAGTTTCTTAGATTAGCACTTACACCTATTCACCCCCCCTCTAGGGTTTTTCAATTGGTATCAGAGCTAGTGCTCCTGATACTTAGGCTTAACATCCTAGGAGTGAGATCCATTTGCTTGCTAATCTCATTGCATTTGCTTGTTTGCACACATCTAGTTTATACCATGGACTTCATGACCCCACCTAACTATGATCCTTCCAACATTGATATTTGGAAGTATAGGATGTCCATATACCTAAAAACCCTAGGTTTGCATGTCTTTCTTGCCGCCACCAAGAGATGTTATCTTGGTGATTGCAATCATATAGGGGCCAATGCACAAGCCCTAGAGGCCATTAGAAGCACTTTACCTAAAGAATATCTTTTACGTGTTTCTAATCTTGATTCCGCTTTTGCAGTGTGGAACAAGTTGACAACAACCACCAACACCTCCAAGCTTCAAGTCCAAATCCAACAAGAAGAGGAATCTAGTGGAGAATCCGAGCCACAACAATGCTATATGGTCCAAGGGAATGACTCCCTTGAGGTACATTCGGAACCCCACTTAGATAGTGATGATGATGCTAGTTCTTCTAGTAATGATATTGTTGATCCCCATGCTCTAAATGAAGAACTTTCAATAGATGTGAAAAGTTAATTGAAAAATATAAGATTTTGAAAAAGAAAAGTCTAGAAATTGAAAAAGAAAATAAGTGTTTGCATGCTAGACTTGACAATGTTTTGCAAGAGAAGGTTGAAGTCTATAATGAAAGGGATTCATTGAGATCTCAATTGGAACTTGCACTTAAAGAAAATGAATTTTTAAAGTCTAAAAATGATTGCCATGCTATTTTAAAGAAAAATGAAAACTTGTCTTCTAGAGTTGATTTTGTTTTAAAAGAGAATGTTGTTTTGAAAAACAAAATCATTTCTATTTCCAATGATTTAAATGTTTGCTTAGAGAAAAATATTGTTTTGCAAAATAAGATTGATGCTCATGTTTGCCTTGCTAGTGTAGCCTCATCATCTAGACTACCTAATGCATGTACCTCTTCTTCTAAGATTAATGATGATATTTGTATGCTTAAGAAGAGAGTAGATTGTTTGGGCTCCACTATGAGCCAATGTGCCATGAACCACTCACGATTGGAAACCTTGATTCGAAAGAAACAAGTTCCATCTTCTATGCATGCACATCCTCCACGGCATACACATGCTCCTCACGAACACCATCACACCATGTATGCTCATGTGTACACCTGTACACATTGTGGTCGAAAAGGCCATCTTGCTAAATTTTGCTATGATCGTTTACATGTTGAAAATTTAGCCAAGAAGTTTGTTTGGGTTAGAGAAGGTACTAACCCCCATGGACCCAAAAGAGTATGGGTACCAAAGACCACCCCTCCTATTATTTTTGATGTAGGTGTGGGCTCACATGACGTGAGAGTGATGACACCTTGGAGTGGATGCGTTCCGGACTTAAAGGAAATCAAATGGATGCATCACTTTCAAGGGAAGATTTGGTGGAGAGGACCACCATGTTTTGGAGACAAGGTGAGTGCTTCTTCGGTTTTGGTAACATCCTTTACTCCCATTTATTGTTTACATGCTTTCCATTTCATTGCTTATAGCATGTTTTGATGTTTTATAGCATGTTTCATTGTCTATGGATTAGTATGTTCATTCCATGTTTATTAGATCCTTGACATACATGTATAGTATTTGAGACACGCATGCTTATTTGATTCACATTTAGTGTTCTCACCGTTTGTTTAAGCTATAATGTACATCATGAATCTAATACATGTGAATTTACATAGTAATCATGTCTTAGTTTTATCATGATGATTTTTATATTGTGTTTTGATGCTTCATGTTAAGGTTACTTGTTTAGATGTTAGTTTTCATTAAGACTAGGAATTATACTTGTACATATAGTGGGCCACAAATAAATCTATATATGTATGAGCTTGAACGCTTATTTGAACCCATTAGATGTGCTAGTATAGTCTAGTTTTGATGATTCGTACATTTCAAACTTGTATTCCATTTTTGGATTTGTTTTATGAGTTTTTCACTTCATGTATATGTGTATTATTGTCAAATTTAAGATATACATGTATACCCTTTGAGTCATTTGCCTTTCATGCAAATCTATATATGGACTCAATTGTGTTTAGGGATATGTATGTATACTTCATGTTTGACAATTCATACATATACGTTGAAATGAAATTTGTTGTGATGAAAATTTAGTTTTTCATGTTTCATGTATTTATGTTTAACTTCATGTATATGTCTATCTAGTTCAAACTAATCTTATACATATACATCTTTTTGAGCCACGTGCCTTCATGAATATACATTTAGTGGACTCGTTGAGTTTTGAATATGTATGTATATTTTAGCTTGTATTAGACATACATATGCCTTGAAGATTAAATAAGGAGTTTTATATGATTTTTCATGTTTTTGATGGAATTATGTTTTAAGGAATAATTGAGCTTAATGAAATATTTTTCATGATTATGATCTCACATATTATTTGTACACTCATATCTTTTGCTCATGTTTTGTTTCTCATGAGTTATGCTTTATTGGTTAGAGTGATGATTATCATGTGAATTTCAATTTTGTTTTATTCCTTACTTGAAGGATTTCGTGCTAGTTAACAAGTTTTCCATTTAACTAGTTGCGGTGTTCTTCATTTTGGTAGTGATTTTCAAACAAAACTACATTTTTAAATCTATCTTTGAAAAACCCTACCTTCCAAGGGCTAGGTAGGATGGGAGATCATGTCATGTATGCCCTAAATTGAAAATCTTTAAAACTTGAATTATGATTGGGTGGTAGAGAATATGATGTATACACTTGAACTTATTGTTATGTCAATTGGTATCATTGAACTCTTTCAATTGGTATCATTTTGATCTTCTTGTATACTCATATATGTTTTGTATGTATGTATGCTTTAAATTCCAAGTATATCAATTTCTATTGGTATCTATCTTTCATACATATATATGTTTGTGTTTATGCTAGTGCTTGAGTTTCAATTTTATTTAAATTGATTACTTTTAAATTGTTATCAAGACTATGCATGTCTTTAGTTTGTTTTTCATAAAGGGGGAGAAAATTTGATTTTGTATTTCAATTGGTATTTGTACTCCCACTCTTTATGATCAAAAGTTGTTATTTTGAACATATGATATCAACATCAAATTTGTTATATATTTTCAAAATGAAATATATTCTTACAATTGGTATCAAAATTTGTGTTTAGACATTCAAAATTTGTTATGTTGTTTTACAATTGGTAATTTGTTATGTTTAATTACAATTGGTATCTCAAAATGTTGTTTAAAGAAAATATTCAAAGTTTTGATTTGTATTTCCTATATGCAAGGAGAGCTTAACATCTCTCTTACATATAGATTCATGTTGAGTATATTATAAATTGAGGAGCTTGACAACTCTTCTTTATATGATATACGTGTGTAGGGGGAGCTTCACATCTCCTCTTATGCATTACATAATATGTGTTATGTGAATTGGGGCTTGTCATCCTTTCTTCATGTAATGCATATGTGTAGGGAAGCTAACTTAGCGTCTTCCTCTTCATGAATGTATATAGCATATAACATATATTGATCCTTGTTTATTGGTATCAAGATACTTCATTGACATATTTTTAATTGATATCATGTTTGTAGTCACCCCTTATTGATTTTTTTTTTGTTTGTTTTAGACAAAAAAAGGGGGAGAACATTGTTTGCATTGTTTTGATTGACAAAAAGGGGGAGAAAGATTTTTTATCCCTCATTTTATCTATGGTTTTGATTGTTTACCCCTTGTTGATGATTGACAAAAAGGGGGAGAAGTATTTGTGTTTTATATGCATGCTTATGTTTATGCATATATTATGTTTTAATCTCAAGAATCTCAAGTAAGTTTAATTGATTTATAGAGTTTGCTTTGTAATTGGTATCTAGAGCTTATTTTGTTTTGAATATTCCATTTGATATCTAGAACCAATTATTGTTTATGCATATGCATGTTTCATGTTTAACATTCATTGCATATATTTATTGTTTATCCTATGCATGAGCTAAGGGGGAGCTTCTTTGAAGCTTAACTTTAATCCATGCATATATAACTCCATGAGTTTTGTCATCATCAAAAAGGGGGAGATTGTTGGCCCAATGGCCTTCCACTCTAGTTTGATGATGATCAACACTCATGTAGTTATGTTTACTAATATTCTTGTGTTTCTAAGTTTCAGATCATTAACGGGATATTAGTTGGTGATTAGCTTCAACAAGATGATTAGAAGCTATTCATGATGATTCCGGTGCCAAAGCTTAAAGATTATACCTTTGCACTTGGAGAATCACGGAGTTTGGACCGAGTCTACTTGAAGATAGAAGATCGACAAGAAGACTTAGGTATCTAGTTTAGAGTTTGAGTTTTAGATCCATTTGTAAAGCTTAGTTTAGTTGATATGCTCAAGTGCACAAAACACACACGTTTCATGATTTGATTTTTGGTTTCATGAATAATAGATCAAAACAAGTTTACCTTATACCTATGTATATTAGATATGTTCTAGATATACATACATGCTTTAACTTGCTAGACAAACTTATTTTGACTATCCTATTCATGTTTTGGAAAATTCTAGTTTGATAAAATACAGGTTTGTTTTTTGATAAAATTTGCAAGACTCAAAAAGAATTGATATGATTGATATATGTCTTGAAATTTTTATCACAAGTTTGGTTATCAAAGTAAAATGATAAAACAAGTTTTAGAAAAACATATTTTTAGAAAAACAGTTTTTATTATGATTAAAACTATTTTTTAGATTTACTGTGAATTTATGGGATTTTTATTGAGTGAAAAGACCTATTTTTAAATCCCGTATCTGTGCAGATCTGCACTGTGCCTGCCAGGCCAGTTCGGTCGACTGGACCGGTCGACCGCACCAAGTAGCCGGTCGACCGGATCGGTCGACCGATGTGCACAGACGTGCACGCTGGCTACACATTGTAGTCGGTCGACCGGACCGGTCGACCGGACCGGTCGACCGGACCGGTCGACCGGACCGGTCGACCGGACCCGGTCGCACGAGTTGAGAGTTCAACTCTCAGGATGTTTCGGTCGACCGGGCCGGTCGACCGCTAGTGCCCAACGGTCACTTTTCTGACCGTTGGCGGTCGACCGGGCCGGTCGACGACGACGCCTGTCAGAGCTGCCAGCTCAGCTCTAACGGCTAGGTTTCTGTTTGGCCTATATAAACTCCATCTCTTTGGGATTTGGCCAAGTTTTGAAGAGAAAAATTACCAGTTTTCTGAAGTGTTTAAAAGAGTTTTCAAAAGAGTTTTAAGTGCAAAAAACTTCTCATCTTTATTTGTTTTGGGTTTTTGGAAAATCAAAGAAAGCTAGGGTTTTGGGATTTTTATTTGGTATTTCATTCTCTATCTTATACAAGAGATTTCCAAGTAGTTTTTCTTTGTTGCTTGTTTCCAAAAACACTTGTTTTCCACACTTGAGCTATATCATACTATCCTAAACTATTAGGATCTTGTTTTGTGGAAAAAGAAAGAAAGAGAGTGTTTGAGGTTGTTGTTGTAAACCTCATTGTTGTAAACACCCTTATACTTGTGAATCCCTCTTCGGTAGAGGTGATCGGGTGATTGTGTTGGGATCCCTCTTAGGTAGAGGTGATTGAGTTGGTTGTGAGCCTCTTCGGTAGAGGTGTGTGGATTGGTTGTTGTATTGGCTACGGGCCTAACCCCTCGGTTGTGAGGAGGTTGTTGTTGAGAGAGGAGTTTGGTACTCCTAGAGTTGTAAGAAATCCTCTTCGGTAGAGGTTCCCTCGGGGGAGTTGAGATAGTGGGAATCCTACACGGTGGTGTAGGCGGGGATGTAGAGCAGGGTGCTCGAACCTCGAAACAAATCTTGGTGTTTGCGTTTTGATCCATTGTCTCTCTAACTCTCTCTTATAATTGTGCAAAGCATCATACTCATCATCATATCATACTTGCTGTGTTGAGCATTGATTCATTCATATCATATATTGCTTGTGTTGTGCCTTACATTTCTTATTGTCATATCTATTATATGCTTGGCTTGATTGTGTATTTCATAATTCTTGGATTGCTTGTGTGTGTGCCTAACTTATACTCATCCAACAAGAGCTTCACATAGCACCTCAACCCATTTCAAGGGGAATCAAGGGGAGTTAGTCCAGAGCCTCACAAGGGGAATTCGGCTACAATTGTTGTATTGTATTAGTTTGTGCATAATTTGCATTAGCTTCCGCATTTAGCGCACTTAGTTTGCATTTAGTTTCTTAGATTAGCACTTACACCTATTCACCCCCCCTCTAGGTGTTTTTCATAGGGACATCTCGGACTCATATAGGAGATTGGCCTAAGGGAAAGTTGATAGAATTTGACTCTTACCAAATCAGTGTCTAAGGTTGGGGATTGAGGGGCGAAACCACGAAGGTTGGTGGTTTGGCATAATTAGGCCCATTGCTTAGGTACGGATACCTCCCACTGATCTTGCCCCTACCTGGCCGATTAAATGTGGTCAGATTCTGTAATATACCCCCGGTGGACAGTCTAACCGGTTAGGAGTCGTCTAGTCTAACGTCTACCCTATCTTTAGTTAGATTTTTTTTCTTTTTATTTGTTTGCTTATTTGTTTATTTTTTTATTTGTTTTGACATTTCTTGTCTGATATGGCTTATAACAATAATTTTTTCAATTTTAATGGTAATCATGTTATACCCTGACCTCTTTTTTAGATATTACCAACCCGGCATATCATAACTTTAACAATCTAGTATGCCCGATTGGTCTTACCGAATTAATACATGCCCCAGTCCCAATACTCTGAACAAGACTTGAAAAATTATCACTACTCTTCATAGAGTCAATGGGATACAACTCCCCCGAGTCATATTGTCAATCACCCTACCAACATCCAGCTTCATATATTCCTTCTCCGAATAACCATTAGAAGAATCAATTACTGGCAAAAGAGGATGGAAGACTTAAACGAGCTTGAGCGACGAATTCAAATTTTAGAAGACTCAAATCCCTCAAAATTTTCAAGTCATAGATCCTTACTCTATTATTCAAGAAGAACATGCCGACTTAGAAAAGAGTATGAAATCCATGATTCAATTCAAAAAGATCCACTCGATATGATAGAAGCAAGACTTAGTAGATTGAAAAAACATGCGTAGGAATAAGGAAACTCTCCCTACCCAATCTTTGACTATCCTCACACTTCTAGCCATATTGATGAAAATCAAGAATCATGGTATTTTGAAGACTTTGACCAAGATTCAATTTCACCATAAAACTTTGAACTTGATTAATATCAACCCATAGACGAATTGGCAAGTTTTCAGTTTAATGAGATTGAACTTGATTATGAATGTGAACCTGATCCCCAACCTTGTGATTCAGTTTTATCTTCGAATCTATGTTGATTCTGGTTTTCTTATCCCATTTGGACCAATTTCCTGAGCTAACATTTATTCCTGTACCCATAGATCTAGAAATTAGAATCACCATTTTGGATAGTCACATTCCATTGATGGGAAAAGAATGTGAACATCAATTCTTGGACTTGGGACTTAACTCTTGAACCAAAACTAACTCTCAAACCCAAAGTTGATTTTCCCGAGTTAGTATTAGTTCATGAACCTATCATTTTTGACCCAAGTCAACCATTCCACCAAGTCACATTCTTTTGTTGGACATAGGTATAGACTATGATGACTCCGTGATGATTTTCAGGACTGGTTACGTAGGGAGTGTAAGTTTCACGATAGGATCTTTCATGACCCTATTCATATTGGGGACTGTAATATGTAAATAGAAAAGAGGTCAACAAATGTGGGTTCTGTGAACCACCACATTATCTTGATTAGGTAGCAACATTTGACTCAATCAAACTACCACCAGAACCACCACCATAAGGTAATATTTTCCTTCTTCTTTCTTCTTTTTCATACATCTATGTATTAATTCATACATTAAGGACAATGTATGAGATAGGTGTGGGGGAGGGTTCTACATAACTTAGGTTTTCCTTTTATTATAAAAAAAATTAATATTTTTCTTTACTTTTAATTTTTTGAAAATAGAAATAATATTTTGACATATTCTTTGTAAGAAATTAAGTCAATTTTAAGGAATAGGAGAATCATAATTAGGATTTCTTATACTTGGTCAAAATAAAATTATTTGTTTGATTTCCAAGGTTAGGAAAAAATTTGAAAAGTAATTTAGTCTTGATTTTACCTTGATGATATATGCATGCTTTATACACTTACACACTTAGGATTAAAAAAAACAAAGATTCTTATGCCTATTAAAAAAAACGAAAAAAGAAATATACATAATATAATATCAAAAATTCTCTGATTAAACTGGGTATTGTGCCTCATAAAGCATAAGTATTCACGCCTAAAAGCGGTTCATATAATAAAATTCTAGTTTTGGGGCCTTATTTGCTCGAGTCCTTAAGTCCTTGGGGTGTTTTCTTAGCCAGTGCCCTAAGACCGTTGGTTGAGAGTCACCGATAAAGGCTTATTACATGAGCAGATTAGAAAGCCTAATAAAACTAAGGAATAATACCACCAAAAAAATAAAAAAATAAAGAGAAATAAATAATAAGAATAAGAGTTAGTTAGAGTAAAAAAACCCCAAGTCAAAATTTCACGGTCACAAAGGTGCATATGACTTAAGGTAAAATAATAGATTAGATAGAAATACAATTTGACTCCAGTCTTGATTGATAACAAGTTATTGAATAAATACTAAGCTTAAGAATGAAAAGTTCAGTTTTCTATAACCTATAGATTACTTAATTCTTACAATAATACTTCAAAATTTTTCATCTTTCAAAATGTATTTTCAAAATACTAACACTTTATTTCTCTTTCTTTATGAATTTTGTGGGTGTAATCCACTGAAAACCCTCACGAGATAAAACTCGTCCTCTAGAGGAAACCTAGAGGTTTAACGGCTTGTTGCACATGCTCAATGCAATCGCGTGACCTACGAAGTGGTCTAATAATCTTTGTTTAGTTTTGTTATTTTGCTCGAGGACGAGGAAAAGATAAGTGTGGGATGTGATCGGTCACATATATTGCATATATATTGTCATATTACCATATTTATTATCTAATAATTCCTATTGATAATTCTTATTTTTATTTAATAA